>CM034355.1:14325281-14408119 GCA_019925275.1 Mytilus edulis | reverse complement strand
TGGGCGCTGAATCTTTATGTTGAGAAGTTATTTGGTCAAGTTAAAAAAGGTCAAAAACTGAAGCTGTCAAACAGAATTTTAGACCCCCTTTACATAGAATTGTCAATATTTTGAGTTTCAGCTGTTTAGCTTTTCTACAGTTTTATATTATTTATAACCGAAATTATTATAACCATAAGCAGAGTTCTAGATGATAATTTCTAAGGAAATTGTAGTTTACAACCTATTTTTTGCAAATTTTCAAAATATTAGATATGTTTTAACCCACACCTGGTACTTAATAAGTAATATTATAATTTAATCCAATAAATCATCATGATTGGAAAAAGAAATTATAGCAAAAAAGAAATAAACATTTTTGTGATAAACTGTGTATAATAAAATTATGTAAATACAGCTGACATTTCAGTTATTTAAATGGACAGTGGATTTTGATAGCATAAAAACCTTTGTTGAAAAGCGCTTCAAACAGCTTGAAATCAATATCAGCTCTAAGAAAGATGGTTAGAGAGATCTTCAATCAAGTCTGAGGCTTAACCATGAACTAAATCGGGCAAGTACATTTACTTTTCTACATTGGCTAGAGGTATAGGGGGAGGGTTGAGATCTCATAAACATGTTTAACCCCGCCGCATTTTTGCGCCTGTCCCAAGTCAGGAGCCTCTGGCCTTTGTTAGTCTTGTATTTTTTAGCTCACCTGGCCTAAAAGGCCATGTGAGCTTTTCTCATTACTTGGCGTCCGTCGTCTGTCGTCGTTAACAATTTTTCAAACATCTTCTCCTCTGAAACTACTGAATGGATTTGAATGAAACTTAAAATGATTGTTCCTTAGATTATCCTGCACAAAGTGTGTGCTTCGATTTTTGATCCGTCAAAAAACATGGCCGCCGTTACTTAAAATAGAACATAGGGGTCAAATGCAGTTTTTGGCTTATATCTCAAAAACGGAAGCATTTAGAGCAAATCTGAAATGGGGTAAAAATGTTCATTAGGTCAAGATCTATCAGCCCAGAAATTTTCAGATGAATCAAACAAACCATTGTTTGGTTACTGCCACTTAATTGGTAATTTTAAGGAAATTTTGCAGTTTTTGGTCATTATCTTGAATATTATTATAGATGAAGATAAACTGTAAGCAGCAAAAATGATCAGCAAAGTAAGATCTACAAATAGGTTAATTTGACCAAAATTGTCAATTGACCCCTTAAGGGGTAAATGTCCTTTAATGACAATTTTTCACAATTTGTTCATCATATTTGCTAACTTTAAAAAATCTTCTCCTCTAAAACTACTCAACCAAATTCAACCAAACTTCATTTGAATGACCAGTAGGGTGTATAACATAAAGTTTGTGTTTTATTTTCTATTTCGTCAAAAACATGGCCGAAGGCATTGTTTACCAGGTGAGCGATTCGGGCTCTTGAGAGCCTCTTGTTTAATTTTAGTTTCTTGTGTACAATTCAAAATTAATATGGTGTTAATTATCACTGAACTAGTATATATATTTGTTTGGGGGCCAGCTGAAGGACGCCTCCAGGTGCAGGAATGTCTCGCTACAATTTGAAGACCTGTTAGTGACCTTCTGCTGTTGTTTTTTCTATGGTTGGGTTGTTGTCTCTTTGACACATTCCCCATTTCCATTCTCAATTTTTAAAGCAATTGCTTTTATGCTATCGCGTATGGCCATCTTTGTGACCCAGATCAGAGACTCCGCCCATATCAAGCCATAGTATTTTGTTAAACAGGCTCCTGGTCTGCCATTCTTTCGTGTATCCCCACGGACTTTTTTACTTTGAAAGTTGTTGAACTACAAATTAAAGTATTGCATGTTGATGTTTGAATCATCTACAGCAAACATAATTATGTTTAAATTTAACAAATACCATTCGAAATGGTACGGAATTGCTGATAAAATGTCGTCTATTTTGGGGAAGAAAGTTAACAGAACATTCAGACCACACAACCTATACAGTATATACACAGCCTGACAACTTATTGTATTATTCTTTCCACGATGCAAGAGGACAAACACATGTTGGCAGAATAATTTTAACAAACATTTTCACAACAAAAACATTTTATTTTTAATTTCTTTTTATAGTTTATATTACATACTTCCAATGAACTTTCACTTTCACTTTCAGTACGTTGCTATTAATAACGTTACTTACCATTGTAACATTGTGACATTTAAATTTTAACAACCCGATTTTTTACTTCAACATGATTTTATGTATTTTTTTATCCTGATGACGGTGCCCTAGGCACCGAAACATGTCATCAATAAATTTTCTGCAGCAGTCCCTAAAGTGTTGTTGTTATAAGACTCTCTACATTTTTTAATTAGTGCACGATCTTTGAGAATGATTTAAATAACCAGTAAAGGTGGGTCTCATTAGGGTCTAAGCATGATGTGGGATTGCTGATTTTTTGTAAGTGGGACACGTGAAAGTCAAATTATTGTTGTGAAAACGGGAAATGCGGTCTAGCGGGACCCAGGAAATGACAAAAAAAATGAGAATTGCTTACATACATAGCTGTAAACAGGATACGGGAATCTTGACAAAACAGTAAGCGGGATCCAGGATCGGAACCCCCCAATGAGAGCCCCGTGAAGGATATCCCTGCTACTGCATAGTGTGGCATTCCAACAATGACGTCACTTTAAACTATAATGTAGGTTGGATATATTTAGAATATCTTGTCTTTCTGATTTTTCCAGATTGTAAAAGAAACGTAAATAGTGTAGAGGAGAGCTCAAGATACAATAATTTCGAGAGAAACAGAAGGTAAAATGTGTTAAAAAGTGTTTAAAGTCAATTTATTCATGTGTGTGTCTCTTTTTCATCAATCGCAGTAAGATTTGTTGGGGGTTTTCCACACTATAAATTAAAACAAAATGAATGATGTCAGGGGATATCACTCTGGTCATTCCTATAGGGGATTGACGGCTTGAAGCCGTCTTTCCCAATAAAACAAGGTAGTATGTACACAATGCTATGTAGTTGTGCATGTTAACTGGCTGCAACAGTTTCACTACAAGTCCTCTGAAACTGCACATCAGAATTTCATGGATCTTTAAAGTTAATGAGCAGGGCCATAACTACATTGAGGCAAATGAGGCAAATACCTCATGTTAGAAATTTAAAAAAAAAAGAAAAAAACAAACAAAAGATTGTCTTAATATCAGATTGTGACCTGGCCAACCAACCAAGATGGCTGCCATGGCTAAAATAGAACATAGGGGTAAAATGCAGTTTTTGGCTTATAACTCAAAAACCAAAGCATTTAGAGCAAATCTGACACGGGGGTGAAATTTTTCATCAGGTCAAGATCTATCTGCCCTGAAATTTTCAGACGAATTGGACAACCAATTGTTGGGTTGCTGCCCTGGAACGGGCAATTTTAAGGAAATTATACCGGTTTTTGTGCTATTATCTTGAATACTATTATAGGTAGAGATAAACTGTAAACAGCAATAATGTTCAGCAAAGTAAGATTTACAAATAAGTCTATATGACCGAAATGGTCAGTTGACCCCTTTAGGAGTTATTGCCCTTTATAGTCAAATTTTAAACATATTTTGTAAATCTTAGTAATCTATTACAAAAATCTTCACTGGGGTAAAGCTGATGACCGTAACTGCATTCACGGTCATCCCAAGATGTCAGGGTGAAAAATTAGGTCAGTTTCTGTATTGTCTGTTAAAGTGTTTCTATATCATTTTCTTTACAAATCATACATTGAAACGATGTAAATTTATAAAAGAATCACTCGGAAATCACTAATTACTTCTGAGAAATGTGCATGAAACGGGAAATTCGATTTGAAAAAATCGCCAAGATGACCGTAAATCACAATCGAGATGACCGTAACAGAATCAGCGATTCATAACAAGGCTGACCGTAACTGCTTTAAAAATGACCGTAATTTGTAAATGATGACCGTAACTTTTAAAGGATGACCCTCAATTCTAATAAATATCCGTAATTATACAACTACCTTTTTGTATGAAATGATTGCCAAAAGACATGCAAATGAACAGGAAGGGAAAACATGCCACAAAAGCGCGATAAAATGACACCTTACAAGCATAATAAAAAAAATGGGGTGCACAGCCTTCAACTGCTCGACAAAAGACTTTTGTTTGTTCTGGGATTCCTTTTAATGACATATAATAAATACACATTTTTAAAAATGCCAAAAAATTGCATGTACACCCATTGATATTATATCGTCGTTCATTTTGTCGTGCAAATAAAATAACAGAAACATTTTGAAAATATCATTCGAATAAACTAGTGAAGGTGAGCTCCAGCAAAGTAGATCCTTAAAATAGTATTGTACGAAAAGCGTATCACAAGGCGGAACGTTGTCAATTTGTATATATACAGAAATGTTATTCAAACAGTCAGGATTTTACTTCTTCAAAATTATCTCCCCATGACGCCAGTTCATGCCCACAATCGTAGAAATGGAAGCCATTGTAGGGATGACGCTCTGCCAATTTTGCTCTTGAAAACTGATAAATTTATCCACATAGCACCATTACGATCGATCGTTATATGTCAGTTATATTTTAAAAGACAAATGTATCTACTAGCTAATGAGCATTAGTTAATGATCTTGTTTGCATTGATTCAACTTAAAAACATTGTCTGTTCGGATGTCAGATGGAATTTTTGAAAATTCTTAAGCATTTAAAAAAATTCTAATTAAATATTTCGTGGAAGGGCAGACTAAACATTTTCAGTGGTTGAAGATTATAAACCCTAGTTATCACACACAAGAAAATCATATTTTTTCGAAGATATCCATTTTCATAATCCAAATTATAAGACTGTCGTCAAGTACTTTTAGAAAAAATAGCTATTCGAACACACCTACTCTGTTTTTGTGATTCATTAGATAGGTATCTCACTTGACCCATATATTTCATCTTTTCGTACTGTCATTTTTTTACGTTATAAAGTCAACCTGTAGCTTTAAAATAAAATAATGATAGAATCTGAAGCGAGATGCTATATAAAATACTCTTGCTTTGTACGTTATAAAGACAAAATATACACCCCTAACATGCCCGAACATAAAAAGGTGCACTCGATTTTTCTCTTTTCGATACAATCTTTACCTGTTTTGGGGAATTTTTTCTTGATTCACATAATGGAAGGGCAGACACGAAAATTTCTGAACTAAAAGATTGATATGTTCTCCGTCCGTGATAAAAAAAAAATCGGAGGTTATACATTTTCTACATCCAACTTTAGATACTATATATAAAAAAAAAGATGTGGTATTATTGCCAATGAGACAACTATCCAGAAAAGACCAAAATGACACAAACATTAACAACTATAGGTAACCGTAAGGCCTTCAACAATGAGCAAAGCCCATACAGCATAGTCAGCTATAAAAGGCCCCGATAAGAACCATGTCGTCGACTTTATATCTTATTGTTTTGCATTACTATGTAATAGATACATTGAAAACTTATGCAGATGGTGTTTTTAAAATAAGAAAATTGTCGTTTTATTTGTTTTATTTGTTTCTATTAACTTTTTAAAATTTTGTTACTATATCAAACATTACAGTTAACATTTATCGCTTTCTCGATAAACACAGAGCTTCGATTCTTTTGTTCTATTTCAAAAGTGTTTCCGCCTGCATATATCAAGACAAATTAAGATTTTAATCTGCTTCATCTGGAACCATACACATGGGCTCGATTACCAAATATTCGTATGTATTATTAATGTTTTTAATGCTCCATTTATTGGCATTATGTTTTTCTGGTCTGTGCGTACGTTCGTCCGTTCGTCTGTTTGTTTGTCCGTTTGTCCAGCTTCAAGTTAAATAAAATTGAAACTTAGTACACATTTTCCCTATGGTATGATCTTTTTAATTCTAAAGCCAAATTACAGTTTTATCCCATTTTCATAGTCCACTAAACATAGAAAATGATACTCCTGAACAGTAAAAGTCAAAATCGCCATTATTGAACTTGACCTTCATTTAGTTGTTAGTAACAACATATTAAAATTTTAAAAGCTTTGGTTGAACGGTTCATGAGTTAATGCACGGACAACATTTGATTGCCGCCCGCGAAAATATTTTGATTATGATTTACGGTCATCTTAACGATTTTTTCAAATCGAATTTCCCGTTTCATGCACATTTCTCGGAAGTAATTAGTGATTTTCGAGTGATTCTTTTATAAATTTACATCGTTTCAATGTATGATTTGTAAAGAAAATGATATAGAAACACTTTAACAGACAATACAGAAACTGACCTAATTTTTCATCCGACATCTTGGGATGACCGTGAATGCAGTTACGGTCATCAGCTTTACCCCAGTGAATCTTCTCCTCTGAAACTACTGGGCCAAATTAATCCAAACTTGGCGGCAATCATCTTTGGGGTATCTAGTTTAAAAAATGTCTGGCGTGACCCGGCCAACCAACCAAGATGGCCGCCATGGCTAAAAATAGAACAGGGGTGAAATGTAGATTTTGGCTTATACCTCTGAAACCAAAGCATTTAGAGCAAATCTGACATCGGGTAAAATTGTTCATCAAGTGAAAATCTATCTGCCTCGAACTGTCAAATAAAACGGACAACCTGTTGTTGGGTTGCTGCCCCGAAATAAGTAATTTGAAGGAAATTTTGCAGATTTTGGTTATTATCTTGAATATTATTATAGAAAGAGATAAACTGTAAACAGCAATAATGTTTAGCAAAGTAAGATCTACAAATAAGTCAACATGACCAAAATTATCAGTTGACCTCTTAAGGAGTTATTGCCCTTTATATTCAGTATATTCAAAATTGTTCATCAAGTGAAAATCTATCTGCCTCGAACTGTCAAATAAAATGGACAACCTGTTGTTGGGTTGCTGCCCCAAAATAAGTAATTTGAAGGAAATTTTGCAGATTTTGATTATTATCTTGAATATTATTATAGAAAGAGATAAACTGTAAACAGCAATAATGTTCAGCAAAGTAAGATCTACAAATAAGTCAACATGACCAAAATTATCAGTTGACCTCTTAAGGAGTTATTGCCCTTTATATTCAGTATTGACCAATTTTTCGAAAATTTTTGTAATCTCTTAACAAAATCTCCTCTGAAACTAGTGGGCCAAATTTAACCAAACCTGGCCACAATCAATATTGGGGTATTTAGTTTAAAAAATGTGTGGCTGACCCGGCCAACCAACCAAGATGGCCACCATGGCTAAAAATAGAACATAGGGGTGAAATGTAGATTATGGCTAATATCTCTGAAACCAAAGCATTTAGAGCAAATCTAACATGGGGGTTAAATTGTTTATCAGGTGAAGATCTATCTGCCCTGAAATTTTCAGACAAATTGAACAACCTGTTGTTGGGTTGCTGCCCCCGAATTAGTAATTTTAAAGAAATTTTGCAGATTTTGGTTATTATCTTGAATATTATTATAGATAGAGGTAAACTGTAAACAGCAATATTGTTCAGCAAAATAAGATCTACAAATAAGTCAACATGACCAAAATTGTCAATTGATCCCTTAAAGAGTTATTGCCCTTTATAGTCAATTGTTAACAATTTTCATAAATTTTTGTTAATTTTTGTAAATTTTTAGGAAATATTTTAGTCTGTAATTACTGGGCTAAGTTCATTATAGATAAGAGATAATTGTAGCAACAAGAATGTTCAGTAAAGAAAGATCTACAAACATTACTATTACCAAAACACCATTTTGTCATGAATTTATCTGTGTTTATTGTTAGTATGCACATAGACCAAGGTGAGTGACACAGGCTCTCAAGAGCCTTTAGTTTTTGGTAGATAAAACTAGATAGCTGACATGATTTAAATTAAAGTAAGGTCACCAATTTCCTGGTATCAAATAATTTGAAGAAAAAAAACAATAATGTATTGCCATATGACCTTTTACATTGAAGGGTTAAACTTGCATTCATTCATGTTCAGACCTTTTAACAGAAAATAAAGGAATATGGAGTACAAGTATATTGCATTTATTATTTGTTTATAGGCTGATGTGAGGATTGATTTCATGGTGTTTGAAGTAAGAACTGGGGATCTGATACTGCTAACATATGGTAGGTATACCAAAATTTTTATCCCCCACATAACGCATAATCTTGGGACAAGTTCTATAATGGTGGACAATCAACTTTTTTTTAAAAGAGTTGTGCCCTATGGAAATATTAAATAAGTGCAACAAGTGGGACATTGGAACTATATTCTTTTATTTTAATCTAAAAGTGTTTGATGTCAATTTAATAACGGTTCAGGTATCATGAAGATATCATGGAGATATTCAGCTCCAGAGGAAAGGGGTACATAATTGTCCAAGATAGTAAAGATACTGTCAAGCTTTGAAACAGAAATTATTTTTGACTTTTTTTCTACTTATCAAGATTCAAACTAAATATCCACTGAATTTCTTAGTAATTATGAACCACAAACTTAAATGTTTAAAGTATCAATTTTCTATCAACCAACTTTCTATCAAATATCCACAAAAATCAAAGTTTTCCTCAATCACAATGAAAATCATTTAATCCACTGTAGATTTTTTGAAGAGTTTAAATAACTGATTCAACTTTGTATTACAGGTTAGCATCACAGTTTGTCCTTTTGGATACTGTCTGGAGTGGAATTTGGATCTTTTTGAGGTGAGAATATATTTATTTGTCCACATACAAGAGGGTGGTAATGGGGGTACCTTTATAACCAATAATGGTAAAACTTCTTACTGAATGACATTTACTGTAAACTTTGGAGCATGCAATAAAATGTAAAGTTTAAGATGATAAAAAAATCAAACATTAATTTTGACGAATCAAGTTTACTAGTTTTTATCCAAAAAATAACGGTAACAATCATTATTTGATGCTAACAGTAGCCAATGATGACTGCTTGACGCCTGATCATAAAGGGCATTACTACCCTCATACAAATTTCATTAATTGATGTTATCTTATGGACAGTTTAAATTTCTATAAATCTTTATTATTTGCAATCATATTTCATCTTTATATTTTCTAATGCAGCCTTTATAGATGTAAATCAGATGTTTTAATGTTCAGAAGGTTTATAGTTCTTTTTAACTTCTTTCTCTTATACCATTTTCAAACTATTACCTAATAACCATGAACTGAATCAGTAAGAGAACCATTGTTTTTATAATATTAAAGAATTGTGAATACTTGAAAAGGGGAGATAACCTCACATTTATTTGCAATGAAATGGCAAGTGCTGTCACATAGATAAGATGTCTTAATCATATCAAACTTTGTTTCTTATTCAGTTCTCAGATTCAGTTTTGTATTTCTTTCAATACAAATTTCTAAATAATTCATTTCTTCATTCAATATATGGAGAAAAACAAAGTAAATGTCATAAAACTAAAACCAAACGATGAAAGATTATCAAAATATCCTAAATAATAATTTTATCATGTATGTAAATTTTTTCAAATTTTCAGCTTAATAGATTCTGCTCTTGTTTGGCACTCAATACATGATTAAATCGATATTAGTAATAGTGATTTGAACACCTTGAAAATCAAAATTAGCTTATTAAAATGGCTAATTTCCATTTTATAACGAATTAAGCTGCACAATCTCTATTGCAATATTTTTTGGTAAATCAATAAATATGAATAGAAAACAAGTATTTTTATATACAACAAAATCTATCTATTTAAAAGAAAAATTACCACTCAAATATTTAAACATTAACTTATTCATATATTTAAACATTAACTTATTCATATATTTTAACATTACTTAAAAAAATTACTATGGATTGTCAAGAAATGAAATATCATTTTATTTCTTTTACAGGTGCCCTTGTGTGGTCAATCCAATGGACAATAACAATCATGCAGACCAGATATATATTGCTTTTTTGTTTAATAAAATCTTTTAAATGATAATTTTGAAAGCCAAATGATTCATTTTTTTATGTTGTTATTTTTTCTATTTACTGTAAATTAACAAATTATTGTTTTTACATAATGCTGTTATTTGTTTGGCTCAAATGTAGTATACAGATATTTAGTTCCAGCTTTTGATATGTATTCCTATTCAAATAAAAACTTGTATTATAGTTTTAAAAATAGTTATTTAATACTTATCATTTTATAATGTAAATTATTATTTGATGAAATGGAAAATTATAATTGTAATACTAATGGTTGACAATTTGATAGAATAAAATAGTCCTTTATGGTTGACTGGTAGACAGGTGGACAGGTTGGCAAGTCAATGCCTATTATGGCTATATTAAGGAAGCTTGCTTGTCATGTTTTGGAACTTGGGTCAGATTTGTGGAATCCTCTGGTTTTATCTATTTAAATGCCTTAACAAATTTTGCCCGGTGACCCCCATTTTCCTTTTTAATTCTTTTACATGTATAATGATATGCTGTCTGTTAAAGTCTTATAAAATTTTAATTATTTTTTAATAGTTTTTGAGGACTTAAACTTGTCGATGATGAAGCTATGAAATGTCAAGAGAGAACATTTTCCCAGCAAACTTTCAATGGCTAATATATCAAATCGAGCATGGTGACCTATGTATTTTTTTTGCTCTTTGGATTCCTTTATTATTTCTCTATAAATATAAACTAGTCTTTTGAAAAGTTAATTATTTTGAAACAGAGAAGCAAACTCCCTTAAAATATTCTCTTTCTTTTTTTTCTCACTAAGTAACAAAATATAGGGCACTTAATTACACATTAATAGAGCATTTCCTTAACCCTTAAACTCACTATCATTCTTTACTTTAACCATAACCCTCACCCTTGATCTAACCCTTAGGGAAGTTTGCAGCTCAGTTTTAAAATAAATAACTTTCCAAAAAATTAGTATATATTGATAGGGGAATAATTGAGGAATCAAAAAAGCAAAAAAAATATAGGGGTCAATGTGCTTGTTTCAAGATATTAGCCATTAGAATTTTGGCAGGAAAATGTTCTCTCTTGATTTTTCATAGCTTTATCATTGACCAGTTAAAGTTCTCAAAAACTATTAAAAAATAGATTAGATTTTATAAGACTTTTACAAATGGCTTATAATTATACATGTAAAAGATTTATAAAAGGGAAAATGGAGTTCTATGGGCAAAATTTTTAATGGATTAAACCAGAGGATTTCGAAAATCTGACAAAATTTCCAAAACTTGACAAGCAAACGACCGTTCAATATTTACCAGATGGATGGGCCAGTGCATACTTAATATTGTTTTATTAAAAAAGTTAATGCCCATCCTTTTAAATTCTGAAAAAAAAGTCCTTGCCCATCTAAAAAAATCTGTAAAAAAAACCCTCTAAAACTATAAGACAATCAATAATGATTTAAATTCTTTTTCTAATTTAAAGATTTTAAATTTCAATGTCTTGAAATCAAAGAATGACTTTGGTGTTAATATAAAATTTAAAATGTGCATGTTAATTCCATATATATGGATATATTTATGTGTGTATCAGAACCATACATTTTATTGTTTTTTAAAACCAGTATGAATATACATGTACAGATTTGATTTTATATGTGCAGCCTCAAATACAATATTGATTTAAAATAAAGGAAATAATTTAAATTAAGGGACAATAACTCTTGGACTAGTAAGCATATTATCATATGCTGAATTACTAATTATTGTCCTAATAACAGAGCATGTTTATAGTTCAAATATCAATGTTACTTTATCTATTCAACTTTTCAAAAAAGAAATTATGGTCTTTTTAAGGAAATATAGGCAGACATGTTTTTGACTTCGATGCAGCCTTTTTCACCTATTAATTAATTCCCTAAATTTGACAGCTAAACACCAAACTATCAAACAACCTGGCATTCTGTAAGATCGATATAAAAAGGAGATAGCTGTACAGTTATATGAAAATCTAAGTTGATTTGAAAAAGTTATAAAAAAAATTACAGGTGACCATCTGAATTTAGTTTAAACTTAAAATAGTAGCTTTATTTTTAACCTATTAACTAAATACATAAAAATGACAACAAAAAATTAAAGTACTAAACAGCCTGGTATTGAGTAAAATCAATATAAAAATGATATAGCAGTTGAGTTTTGTGAAAATGCAAGTTGATTTGAAAAAGTTTAAAGATGACTATCTAGAATTAGCCTAAACTAAAAATTTGAGCTTTTTTAAAACCTTTTTATTTAATCCTTAAGAATGACAGCTAAACACCAAACTACCAAACAACTTGGCATTTTATAAGATCAATATATAAATGAAATAGCTGTAGAGTTTATGAAAATCTATGTTGATTTAAAAAAGTATTTAAAAAAAATTAAGGATGACTATCTAGATTCAGCCTAAACTTAAAATTATAGCTTTTTTTTTTACCTATTTATAAAATCCATAAAAATGACAGCAATACACAAAAGTACAAAACAAAATGGCTTTCTGTAAGATCAATATATAATTGAGATAGCTGTAGAGTTTTTTGAAAATCCAAGTTAATTTAAAAAAGTTATAAAAAATTTAAAGGTAACTATCTGATTTTAGCCTAAAATGAAAATTTGAGCTTTTTTTTCTTACCTATTAAATAAATCCATAAATTTTACAGCAATACACCTAACCACCAAACAACCTGGCTTTCTATAAGATCATTATATAAATGAGATAGCTGTAGAGATTTATAAAAATCCAAGTTGATTTGAAAAAGTTGTAAAAAAATTCAAAGTTGACTATCTGAATTTAGCCTTAACTGAAAATTTGAGCTTTTTTTTCTACCAATTATTTAAATCAATAAATATAACAGCAATACACCAAACTATTAAACAACTTGGTATTCTTTAAGGTAAAAAAAAAAAATAGATAGTCCGAACAGAAAATTCTAGCTTTGTTATTCCTCAATTAAATTGTTAAAATTAACAGAAATGAACCAAGCTACCAGTTTGTTGAGACATGTTTTGAGTGCCAGCAAAACAAATTTCCTACACACCAATAAAATTAATGGTAATTTTTTTCCTATAAAATATGTTCTGGCCCATCCACTCAATATTTTTTAAAAAGTTCTCGCTCATCCAAATATTTACACACAAAAAGTGCTTACCTCGCCCAATTTTGCACTGGCCCATCCATCTGATAAATATTGAACGGTCCCACACTTGCTGCCCTAACCCGAAGCCTACCACTAACCCTGGAAACTTGTCGACCTATGTAGGTTGACATTTATTTGTAAAAGTTAATTTGTCGACCTGTCAACCAATGTTTTTGTTAATGTTAAGTTGTTGAGCTGTGAATGTAGACAATTTTTTTAATGTTAAATTGTCTTCCTGTGAATTTAAATATTTTTTTAAAGATTCATCTGTCAACTTGACAACTGTATCACATATTTAACAAAAGAAGATAGTCAGCAAGGAACTAACTACATATACTCCAGTTTATCCATTTATTTTCCAATGACTAAAAAATTCACAGATTTTTGAAACATTTGTTTTTTAATAAAATTGCTACACCAGTATAGATTTCACAAAAAAAAATTATATTGTAAATTTCGATAGCATGTTTATTTTGAACATGTCCTTAAGGTGGTATCTAACACTACAGGGAGATAACTGTAAAATCAGCAGAACGTTTTAATGACGTTGTGTTCATAAGGGAATATTAAGCTTCTCAATGATCAAAATAAGTGTTTGTCAAACTGCTATATAACCAGTGTAATTTTTCTGATTAAACGGTTGGTTCAAATTTTTTGAAATTTTTATATTTTTGTCAAAGGGTCAAAGTAAATACTTTGTCAAAATTTTAAGAAAATTAAACGAGCAAAATTAATTTTAGTTAGTGTTAGGTACCACCTTAAATGACAACAATTATTTATTCTTTTTGTCCAATGTTTAACACATTACCAAGCAATAATTACTTGGAAATTTGGTTTGAATTTACAGTATATATATATGTTTTCATTATTTATATATCCATGATATTATTGTACATTTTATTTTGCTTTATAATAAACAAAATTGTATAATAATTGTTATTTGAGAAATACCTTTTTTACAAAACATCCTTGAGACTTTCATCAGTTTACAGACTTCATTAAAAGTTTTGTATGTTGGCACAATGGAACAGGGTGTGTCCATTTAAGGGGGGTTGCTAAACGGCGGAAACGGAAAACGGAAACAGAAAGAATTAATATCTTTTCATTTTGGTTATTTTATCTACATGGGTATGTTTTATATAGTATTACACATGTTCACAAAAAAGAACTTGCATTTTCAGTTTAAGAAAGGATCTGGGGAATACCCAGAAAGCATGATTTTGCATTATTTGTTCTATAGCTTCTTGGCCTTCAGCGGTTCCAAATCCCTTCCAATTTTTTTTTTTTGCCTCACTCGGCGAAACAAGTTTGCCAATAGTTTTAAAACAGCCTAGTTACAACCAAACTTTAATAATGTGTATGTATGCAATACATGTTTATGCAGTTGGGTATATAAAAGATTCATTTATGCAGAGAATGATGATTAATTCTGATTAAATGGTACATAGTGAATTGACATGTATTAATTATTATCAACAAATATTTAAAAGTTGTATGTTTTCGAATATTATAAATATAGTTGTGAAAATAAATAACTTCAGTCCCTTGCTTTAATGAAAATGAAAAATCTTGCTCCAATAGTGCAGAAAATAGATATGTACAAAAATAAATAGCCGATCCAAAACAAATCCTCCTGCCGCTATTATTGGTCGAGGTTGTTTTTGATGAAGTTGAAGTCTAATCCACTTGAAACTTGGTACACATGTTCCCTATGATAATATTATGATCTTTCTAATTTTAATGCCAATTTTACTAAAAATTGGAACACATTCTTGTTAAAGTATAATACACAAGTTGATTTCAGTGGTATGATATTATGACTGCAGAGTGTGGCGCCATTTTAATGAAACTAAAATGTAAATATTGACTGTCAATGTACTTGATTTTACATAGAACTGTTAGGGAAAAACTGGTTTTATGACTTCTTCATTCCAATGAACGGTATAACACCACATTCCTCAAATAACAAAACAATAAGAAGAAACAACCACAGTTCCTTACATGGGACAGGCAAATGAGATTTCATTTGTTTTGTTTTACTTTAATCAAATGAATAACAAAAGATATACAAAAACACTTTAAACTATAAAAACTATGAAATAGATATGAAATAGAAACATGAAACAATTGAGCAGACAAGCTCAGTGTACTCCACCTAATCTAAAACTGATTTAGATAATTGATCAAAATCAGTCTTGTGAAAAACAATCAAAGGGTTTGGATATATCCACCAGGACTTTTGCAACCTATATTAAGAGACTATTAATATATTATTGGAGACTACTTCTCAGAATTTGAAAAAACACACTGTTAGTAGTCATCCCTGTTAGACTAGACCACTTTTTCCCCATAGACCCAATGTTAAAGCCGCCATTTTGTTTGGAGGAGGGAATTTTCGACAAGGGTCAAGTGGTCATTTTTTTTTATTAGTAATATAATTAAGGAAATGTTATGTTTTCTTAATTAATAATTAATTATGACAATTAATAATATAATTAAGTATATTAATTAATTTCCCATTAACATGTAGCGTCAACATTGGTCAAATGGTCATATTGATTGATTATAGTTTAAGACCATGGTTGTTTGGTCAGTAAAATGGCGTATCAGAATTTTAAGTGATGGTTTAATCGACCAAACATACACATACATGGCATTGTCAGTACAATGAAATAAAATAATTTAATTAAGTTCATCAAATTTTTCCAATTGATTAGAGACTTTTCTTTTTGAATTTTCCTCGGTGTTCAGTATTTTGTTTTTGATGGTTAGTAATAATAGATGATTAAAGATGATTGCATTTGTTAAATACGTTAAATCTAAATAGTAAAAAAAGAGATTATGGCTTGTATATATTATCTTAAAGATTTGAAGATAAAGATAAATGTGTTTCGTTTTGTGCTTTCATTGTTGTTTGAATATGTTTTCGGTATATGTTATATATATATATTCAGTAAATAAATAAACAAAATAGCAAACAGTTTGTTTAAATCACATTTTAATTAAAAGCAATGACATTCATCTCTAAAAGATTAAGAAGCTACAAAATCTAGTACCCATACGGTTTTGTAATGAACTTTTCAATGATAACTCTTTTGTCAAATACAATTTTATAATCTTTACTCTCTTTACATGTTATGATTCTACTGTTCTGTTTGTCTCTTATAATCTTGTTCTCGTCCCAAACAGTTATTTTGTCACCTTGAATGCCATTAGTAACCATTTCACGCACTGTTTCAAAGTTAATACTTAAAGCATTTTTATAGTTTAACGTTATACCCCGCACTTTACAAATTGTTTGATTTCCTCTTTCATCAGGTTTATGCAACTTGTATGCGTAGTTTTTTGGACCACCGGTTACAAAATGTGTAATCTTGTTCTCGGGAACCTCATCTGTAAGATCTCCGAGGTAGTCCCCTAAAGACGGCTCCCATTCACCTTCCTTCACAGTGAAAACAATAGAATCGGTATCAGCGTAGAGTACCCGCTGTCCTAGTTGTTCCAAATAACTGTATAATTTGAGTCTAGCTTGAGAAGTTGTATATGCCGCCAACACGACGTTAGTTCTTCCTGATGACTCAACAAACTCCGCTTTATTCCTCCAACGCATTTCCACCATTTCATTTGTGACAAAGTTCACACCTGTAACTTCTTGTTGATCACTGGTCAGCATATCGAAATATATAGAAGGCTCGGATACATAATCGACCTGTGGTAAATTTGTCCGCTGTCCAAACTTACCCCAAAAACTATTTAGCATTAATTTTGCCAGTGCGCGTAACCCAGGATTTTTTTCTATCTTATTGTAGTCGAGTAAAATGCCTTCTTTCTCATAGTAGTCCTGAATGTATTGTTGCCTATGTTCCTTGGTTATACACCAACTAGGCCACCCACTTGCCTCTTGCTTCATCTTCAGAAAAGTATTTATGTACTCTGTGAAAATGCCTCCTGTTTTTGAAATGGGATCATATTGCTCAACTTCATCGAAATGCCAGACTTCATATATTGTACTTAGTATATATCCCTTATTTACTGCCATCTTTAGCTCATCTGTCACCCATGTTCCGGTAAAGGATCTTTCTTCATTACCATGATGGCAGGTTGTTTGCTGTTTTGTCTCAGTACATGTTCTACACAAGGAGAACATCAGTTTGTTGTTAATTTTAGCGGGTAACACTGGAATATGTAGGCCTCTAGGTGGATAAACTTTGCATTTGATTAGTCCTTCATACATCGTTAGATCATCAAAATTCTCTGTTACTATTTTAGGATGCCCTATTACAACTTTGCCCGTTTTGTTTATGTACGGGTAAAGCGAGGTTACATCGTAGTATTTGATAGATTCGTCAAAGGACGACTCGTGATATAAATTAAAGGCTTCTGTCCTCCCTCCTGCAAAGGCATCTCTTGGCTCTAATGGAGTAACAATATCCAAGGAGTCAATGAACTTTTTAATGTTTTCATCTTCCCTGATATGTTTGTCAAACTCACATTCCCAAATGCATGTATATGTGTAGCCCTGCTTTTCAATGTGGGTCTTCTTTACCATTGTATGATGATACAAATCCTCCATTGATAACTTATTGACAGTGTTGATGGTATGTTGTGTGTAACAGGTTGGACATCCATGCCAAAAACACCCATGATATTCCAATACTATCTTTTCACCTTCGCTGTTCTCATAAAACCCATCTACTCTGTATTGGTCAATTATCTTCTCACTACCGTTTCGAGCGTGTTGAATATCCACCCCCTTTGTTTGTGATATATATTTAATCCATTGTATGGCTTTTACAGAGTGTTTCTCTTCAGGGCGATATCCTTGTGCTGGTATGATGCCTATAGTATCAGCACGTAAGAAGTTAGTGCGAAACACCAAATTACATGCCGAAGCTATAGTAATACAAGTTTCAAACGGATCAATACCTCCATCTCCAGTAGCTGATTTAGTCATACACATAAACAATTCTCGAAACCTTAAACAACATCGTCTTAATATATCTACATCAGATCGGCAGTATTTCAAAAGTTCCTTTTGGAAATCAAACATGACTTTCGCGTTAGTTTCATACCATTCAAGAAAGTTTTCTCTGTCCTCTGATTTCATTGTGTCTGGGTTATAGAACTTGACATCCGGCAGCTGATTAAGAACTCTGATCTGGTTTTCTTTTCTGTTATACAGATGTGGAAAGTATCCTTTCTGTAGTTCTTTGATACCAAACATTTTAGGCAGTTTTGAAAGCGCCATGGGTAAAAAATTAAGTGAGTCAATCATACGTATGTTGCATGATGGGACTTCAATAGACATGTTTTTTGCTCCACTCGGAACAATCTTTGGGAGAACACCGTTCTGGTACAGGTATTGTAGAATGGGAAAAGAATCATATCCTTTGAAATTGTGACAGATCACTGTGGCTCCATTATTTTCTCCAGAAAAAAGCCATTGACAAAAATCATATGTCGTATTCATACCACTGAAAATAAGTTCATTCTTTCCACAATTTTCACATACACTAAGTGGTGTCAGTTCCTCTTTTAAACACTCTAAGCATACTTGTTGTACAACGCATAGGTTTGGTTTGTGTTCATAAGTTCCACATTTAGTTTTTTTACAATTCTTGCATTTCGAGGTGTCTCGTTCTGGTTTAAACCCGTCCTCACATTCAACTAAATCGTCTTGAGTGCATTCGAAATCAAAGAAAATATAAACTTGGTTTTTGGTGTCATCATCTACAGTGTCCATATCGTCATTTAGAGTGTTTTCTGTAAATTTGTCACCTTCAACCGGCAACATGAAACAGAGATGTCCAACTTCGTAGAAATCTTTACAAGTCTTGCAATATATCTCACCACATATATGTTCTTTTTTGTGCATTTTCTTATTAATAGTTTGACTGCAAATCTTGCATCTAATGTATGATTTGCATGTAGAGTTTCCTTTCCTGGTAGTCTGTGCATGTAGTCTATAGCATTCGTCACCATTGAAATGACGGTTACAGTCGTTACAGTATATCCAGTCGTCATCTTTTTTTTCGTGAATTTTATGGCATGATGTACAGATGTTATTGCAACGATGTTCCTCTTTGTGCTGGTATCCTTTTTTGCATGTGTGACAATAATAACTACGGGATAAGAAAGCAGGCATACTAGTAATCACATCAAAGTGTTCATCGTGAAAATACAAATAAATCTTTTTTTCTGCCTCTGGTCCTTGGAATATGATTCCATTGAAGTGTTCCTTTGAAACAACGTGTATTTGATATTCTGGCATCACTGCTTGAAACTTTTTGATTTCTTCAATTCCACATTTATGCAGAGGAACATGTGCAAGAGTATGTAAATCAGTTGCTAGATGTTCTTGAATTTTTCTACCTTGACGAATACTGTTCCATTTTTCATGTTTGTCTAGGTTTGCTTTTGCGGTAACTAATGCCCTGGCACAACATAGATCATCTCTATTTCTTATGGTAAGAATGCATTGCTTAGTTTTCGTAAATCGCTCAAGATCAACGTATTTTCCTTGATTTCTTGTTCCACCAACAGGGAGTTCAACGTGTGTCATCTCTATTTCAAGTGAATCATCCAATACAAATTGTTCATACGACTGCAATACCCTCTCTATTTCACGTAGTAATGTTTCAACGGACAATTGAGATACTTTCATAAACGGTATTGTTATAGGAAAGTCCAACTCAGGACATTGAATTGACAATCGAATAAGATCTGTTGATTGCATAAACTCTGTTATGTTATTGATAATAGATCCAAACAAAAGTCGTAAAGTTTTCAAAATCTGTGGTAAATCCTGCACTTCTAATTCTTTGAATGATACTTTGTAACGAGTCGTTGTGGTATTGAATTTAGGTATAGGCTGAGTTGACAGTACACGTAGGTCATAAAACTGTTCCGGATTGTCTTTCCTTGTGATGTGTCGCTTTAAGACTGGGTTTTCATCATTCGTGGCTTTTCTTTTTAATCCTCCTCTTGTCTGGGTATGTTTTTCTTCTGTGTGACGTTGTAGATTATCAATTCTTGAAAACAATAGACCGCATGTTTTACATTGGAATAAAGACCCATCCCGATGTCGCAGCATGTGACGATCCAGATTATCCCTTCGGCCAAACGTTTTCTGACAAATTGTACATGGAAAAGTATCCTTATGTCCAAATTGTCGACGATGATTGATTAACATCCCAACTTTAGAAAATGATGCACCACATTGTTGACATTCAAATCTATTAGGCATCCTTCTTTTCTTGTTGTTTAAATGTAAATGAATGGATTCTGAAAAAACAAATTATCTTAAATAGTAGTATATTTACCCATAATGCCGTATTATTAAATATAAATATATAAATTGAAACACTGGATAGATATATCAGTATACAGCTGCCTTCGTGAGAGAACAGATGGACGATAAAACGTGTCCCGTATGTAAACTTCAATTTTCTAGAAAAGACGTTATGATTCGACATCATAGAAACAAACATGGAATCACTGAACCAAATCCGCAGACCAGTCATGAAGACCCGCCGCCGCCGCCGCAGAGGGAAGGAACATCACCGCCGCCGCCGCCGCAGAGGGAAGGAACATCACTTCCACCGCCGCCGCCGCCGCCGCCGCCGCCGCCGCAAAGGGGGGACCAGCAGCTACCGCGTAATGAGGATATGCCGCCGCCGCCGCGTGATGAAGATACACCGCCGCCTCGGAAGGAGGAAACAGAACACTTTGTTTTTAAACATCCATTCACGATGACGGTGAGCGGACCAACATCATGTGGCAAAACATTTTTTGTGAAACAACTTCTTCAAAATTTAAGATTGATTCAGCCCACTATTCACAGAATACTATGGCTATACAGACGTTGGCAACCACTCTACGACGAAATACAAAAGACGGTTAGACCATATGTTGAATTTATACAAGGAATACCAGTTGATTTAGAGAAGGATAGTTATATAGACCCAAGTGTAAGAAATATGATAATTTTGGACGATTTAATGTCAACATCAGCAAAAGATCCTAGAATCACAGACTTGTTTACGGAAGGTAGCCATCATAGAAATCTATCAGTTGTAGTATTAAATCAAAATCTTTACTTCAGTAAAGATCCTACACAGAGAAGAAATTGTCACTACTTGGTATTATTTAACAACCCTGTCGATAAACAACAGATAATGACTTTAGGCAGACAAATGTATCCTGGAAAAGGACCATACTTTTTAGAAAAATTTGAAGAATCAACTAGTCAACCATTTGGCTATCTTCTTCTGGATTTAAAACCAACGACACCCGAAACGAGCCGACTGCTTGTAAACGTTTTACAGCAACAATCAGCAAAGACCAAAAAAGTCATTCCTACTTCAAATGATATAAGAACAGTCCAACATTCACCCGTTCCTTATTCTTACGAAGACGGTCCTGGTGAACAGACGTATGAAAAAATGCCCTCCTGTGACGATTGTGGAGTAGTGCTTGGCAGCATGCACGATTTACAAAGACATATCAAACATTGGTGTCCAGAAAACGAATATTTGAAAAGGAAAAGAGACAACGAAGACCTAGGAAATGAAAGTCCTTCAAAAAAATCAACCTCAGAATGGATTAAATATGATAGTGTTTCAGACGATGGTAGTGAAGAGGTTAATATGGACGATAATGAAGGATATAAAAGCCTATTACATGAAGCCATTGATACAGCGAAAGATACTTGGGATACAAAATATGACAAGTACGTGAAAGAAGGTATGAATGAGGAAGATGCAATTCAACGAAGCAATGAAAAAATAAGCCATATTGTTCAACGTCAATTTTTTAAACGCTATACTGAATTGTTGAAACTGATTGTTCCCCTAGATGAAAGCAAAGTGCACTCTGACATTGTACAACAAATTCAGGATATTGCTGAAAACGATACAGATTACGAAACTCAAATTCGGCGTATTCTCATGAAAAAGCGACATCAATTTGATGAATTATTTGATGATGATTACTTTGAAATAAATACTGACACTGAGGATAATGACGACGAGGATGATGAAGAGGACACTGACGAAGATATACAAGAGGAAGACTAGTCCTTTATAACGTACTGTATAACACGCGTTTCATTATATCCATTTTGATATTTGTGTTGACAACATGTCTGCATGGGAGAAATATCTAAAGGAAATTTACTTCATTCCGTCAAATCCTGCCAGTTTTTCTGGACCAGACAAACTTTATAATTATGTACAAAAAGAAGGGAAGTACAAAATTAGTAAATATAAGATACGAAAATGGTTACAAAGTCAAGAACCATACAGTTTACAACGACCATTAAGGAGACCACAGAATAGAACGGAAATTGTTGTTGCTGGCATAGATGACCAATGGTCTGCTGACCTTATGGATATGGTGAAGTTTTTAAAATACAACAAAGAATATAAATACGTATTGGTAGTCATCGATGTGTTTTCAAAGTATTTATGGTTACGAAAACTTAAAGATAAAAAAGGCGAGTCCGTGGCAACTGCAT
Organism: Mytilus edulis; assembly: GCA_019925275.1. Classification (NCBI taxonomy): domain Eukaryota; kingdom Metazoa; phylum Mollusca; class Bivalvia; order Mytilida; family Mytilidae; genus Mytilus; species Mytilus edulis. The sequence continues at coordinate 14,385,518 of CM034355.1, read as the reverse complement.
TTCAAGACATATTTAAAACAGGAAGAGTTCCAAATAGAATAAGAACGGATATGGGACAGGAGTTCAAGGCAAAGAGAGTGCAGACAGTTTTTAAAAAGGAAGAGATTAATCATTTTTATGCGTTGAATGAGGTCAAAGCATCAGTGTCCGAGCGTGTTATAAAAACAATAAAAGCGAAAATATATCGCTACTTTTCGTACAATCAGTCTTACAGATACATAGACAAGCTTCAAAGCTTTGCAGATGGATACAACCACACTATTCATAGCACTATCGACATGGCACCCATAGAAGTAAAAAAAGAAAATGCTGAAACGGTCCGCTTATCGAAATATTTTTCAAGACCACATTCTGGAAAGTTAAAGAAAATTTACCACTTCAGGTTTAAACTTGGCGATCGGGTTAGACTTACATATTTGAGAAATATTTTTTCTCGGGAATATGACGAAAAATGGACGGGTGAGGTATTCACGATATCCGGACGATTCTGGAGAAGCATGACACCGTTATATCGCATCAAAGATTACCATGGAGATGAAATTTCTGGATCCTACTACCAATCTGAACTCCAACAAATAAACGTCAAAAACAATTCCTTGTGGAAAATTGAGAAAGTGTTAAAAACAAAAGAAAGAGGACCCTATAAACAATATTATATCAAATGGTTAAACTGGCCAACCAAGTTTAATTCATGGGTGAAAGCCAGTGATGTTAAAGACTTTTAATCTAATTGTTTTCTTTTATAATTGTATTACAAATAAAAAATACCAAATTCACAGTGTATATTATTTATTTTATTTGTACCAAACTTTTTTTTTATTGATAGTATATGTATTTTCTCGAAAATATTAACTAATAATCATAAAACAGATAAATATACATGAAAATCTAAACATTTCTGATGCCCTTTACGAGAAACGTTCAGAAGATTTCACGCTGACTCCTAAAAGGGCGGAGTCTCCCCTCGATAAACGAGACCATGCATGTGTAGGATCGGATGAATAGTCAGACTCATAACAGTGGACAGGTCATGTCAAGCACCAAACATCCGCTATTGGCTAAATGACCTCAACTAGAGCCTCATTCACATACATGCACGTGGAAATCTACTCTAGATGTTCATGTATATTAACCTTGAAATATAATTATTACTTATTAAAATACGTATGTTCATTAATTAAGTTAAGAATTTAATAACCTTTAAGAATCACCCTTATATCAACAGAGGTGGCGTGTTGATATCTATTCCAAGGCAATTGCGAGCATAAAGGACCACACTCTCTGCCATTGGAACGGAGTTACTCTTTCTAGTTAAAGAAAATTAGTTTATCTCCATATATCAGAATATTTTACGGTGTTTAAATACTTACAACTATTTTCAGTTCGAAATGACGTGGTGGTTCCTTGGAACTTAAACTCAAGAGACATGAACTCACCTGAGTTTTGTCGTATTTATAGTGGTTCGTGGACCGGTTCACTGACCAGTTATTATCGTAACGGGGGATCTCTCTGTAAAAACAACAACAAATCGTGTCGGTTTTGGTCAGGTCTATCGATTTCTTTTATACTTCTTTATAAATTACATTATACGGTGTTTTGTGTGTGTTTGTGTGTGTGTGTGTGTGTGTGAGGGTCTATTGTGTGTATTTTCTGTGTTTATTAAGTCTTAATTAAAAAAGATACATTGCGAGAATCGGTCTGAAATTTGTTTATCTATGTACGTATTGGTATAAACCGGTATAATCCAGTTATTGATAGCGTCAGTTTAACATGGTCAAAATGTAAACATGACCCAAGTTATCACTTTTTGATAATATTCATTTGAAACAAATGTCTCTAATTTACAACAATCGATATCACCCGACTTTCACAAAAAAAAAAAAAAACAAAAACAAAAAAAAACAAAAATAAATAAACGTTCACTGTCAATAAAAATAACATTTACACAAACATCTATTTATACTCATGTAAACATTGAATGTACGGTTCACTTAGTAGGTCATATAAAATACGGCAAAGTTGAAGAAAATATTTTGGAATACGCTGTACATGTTTTGAAATACAAAGGATGACATACTGTTTATTCTTTAACTGGTCATCAATAACAAAAAAGAAAAGATTTGTCTGGATTAATTAATTGGGTCAAACCCTATTTACCCGAGTAGAAATTAATCACTACTACTACTGTTTTTGTATGTCAATCTTATTACTATGAATGTGTTAAGTGGATATATTGCATAGTTTACATGTTAAAGTATTGCTAATATATTATCAGCATTTGCATTATACTGTCAAAATTAAATACAGGTGAGACATATCTCAGTCTGTGTCAAAAGTTTATTCCATTTCTTTTACGACCCTCCCCTCCTAAATATAAACAGTTGAGAACAGTGTGTTTACTCCAATTTTAGCTGCTAGATTGGTATTATTGTATATAATAAGAAGGTGTGGTATATTATCATTGAGACAACTCTCCACCTGAGACCAAATGTTTGTTTGTGTCTTGGCATATATTTTCATCATCATTAGTCATAAAATTTTTGTATGCCCCATTTATGGGCATTATGTTTTCTGGTCTGTGCGTTTGTCTGTTCGTCCGTCTGTCCCGCTTCAGGTTAAAGTTTTTGGTCCAGGTTAAAGTTTTTGGTCCCGGTAGTTTTTGATGAAGTTGAAGTCCTATCAACTTGAAACTTAGTACACATGTTCCTTATGATATGATCTTTCTAATTGTAATGCAAATTAGTGATTTTCCCCAATTTTCACGGTCAATTGAATATAGAAAATGATAGTGTGGATGGGGTATCAGTGTACTTGGGACACATTCTTGTTTACATCTACTTTGAAGCTGCAGGGCAAAGTGTTACCATACTTAAGATTTACAAGTATAACAATTTTTAAGTTGGTGTTTAGTACGCCATTAACTTTAATTTGAGAACAAGCGGTGTGCTTATGATTTTCATACAAGACGAGACACGGCCACTGTTGCTTAAATGTAGAAAAAGTGTTAATTAAGTTTTCGGGTTTATATCTCAAAAACACAAACTGCTACAGCAAATCTGACATCTGTAAAAAAATCAACAGGTCATTTGCAGAATTTTCAGAAAAATTGGACAATCAAAATAGGAGTTCATAAAATGTCATTTATTAGTAAAAAAAAAAATAGAGAAACTGAACTCATCTCTTTAGTAGTAAAGTTTTGTTTCAAAATGTGGCACCCACCATGTGGCTCATCGATTACGAATCCGGTAATAAGTTTCATTCGGTAATGTCTACTCTTCACGGATTTAATCAATCCTATTGTATTAAAAGAGCTCCTGAAATATTTCATGATCTCCATGAAATCCATAAATCATTTAATACGGAGATTCTGAAAGTTATAATTTTCTTTATCGCTGTGCGGAAATAGTCGATGCTCACAAAATAAAACTAGAGGCTCTAAAGAGCCTGTGTCGCTCACCTTGGTCTATGTGAATATTAAACATTTGGACACAGATGGATTCATGACAAAATTGTGTTTTGGTGATGGTGATGTGTTTGTAGATCTTACTTTACTAAACATTCTTGCTGCTTACAATTATCTCTATCTATAATGAACTTGGCCCAGTAGTTTCAGTGGAAAATGTTAGTGAAAATTTACAAATTTTATGAAAATTGTTAAAAATTGACTATAAAGAGCAATAACTCCTTAGGGGTCAATTGACCATTTTGGTCATGTTGACTTATTTTTAGGTCTTACTATGTTGTACATTATTGCTGTTTACAGTTTATCTCTATCTATAATAATATTCAAGATAATAACAAAAAGCAGCAAAATTTCCTTAAAATTACCAACTCAGGGGCAGCAACCTAACAACCAGTTATCCGATTCATCTGAAAATTCCAGGGCAGATAGATATTGACCTGATAAACAATTTCACCTATCAGATTTGCTCTAAATGCTTTGGTTTTTGAGTTATAAGCCAAAAACTGCATTTTACCCGTATGTTCTATTTTTAGCCATGGCGGCCATCTTGGTTGGTTGTCCGGGTCACCGGACACATTTTTTTAACTAGATACCCCAATGATGATTGTGGCCAAGTTTGGTTAAATTTGGCCCAGTAGTTTCAGAGGAGAAGATTTTTGTAAAAGTTAACGACGACGGACGACAGACGCCGGATGTCGGCCGCCGGCCGCCAAGTGATGAGAAAAGCTCACTTGGCCCTTTGTGCCAGGTGAGCTAAAAAACATGAACTGGTAGGCTATAGAAATTAATAAGAATTATCATAAAAAGTACAATACGACATCAGAGACATATAATACATTATTGTATCATATGTCTCTGGCTACATTTTTGCAAAATGTACTCGATAGGAAACGGAGCTTTATAGAGCGAATAAAGCATGTCGACTGTTGATCGTTATTCTGATGCAGCTGAGTAAAGTTGTCGTAAATCTATCTCCCAGTAAAATGGTATAAAAAGTATTTAAAAAAATTTCAAATTCAAAACGGAGAAGTCCATGAAATCTGACAACATCAAACGCTCCACTATTGTCAACCAACGGAACGAATGGAAAACATCTATCATATATGTCTGATCATGACTTGGTAAATTAAAGGGTTTTCAACTGGTTTCATAGTTAGTTAACTTGACCTCCCACATATATATATATGACAGTTGCTTATATCTGGGTCTATTATACTAACGTTAGTATAATAGTCCAAACTTTATATGAGGGGTTTCCACAGCACTCTCATGTACTCAACTATTAGTAGTTGAAAATATAACTATACGTCAATGTAGAAAAAAGTTACTCTCGACATCAGATCAAACGACTGTTATATCATGTTGCATTTATGGTGGTTAGTTGATTTGTTTCAGTTTTATTAACAAAATTTATAAGCAGTGTACCTTGTCAACTTAGTTTATTTATTAAATAGATTTCTCGATTTAAAATCATGTTGTTGGCAATGTTTTTCGTCCGTCAATATATTGGAACATTTGCATTGATGAGGGCCCTCATGGGGTTTTTGATTATGTGATTACTTGGCCGTTTTTTTAATGATTATTTGATTATTAAGCCAAATATTTCATGATTATTTGATTACCTAGGACTGTATTTTTAGTTTATGATTATTTGATTACTAAAGATAAGCAAATATTTAATGATTATGTGATTATATTGGCAAAAAAATGGTGATTATGTGATTACTAGGACCCCCCCCCCCCCCCCATGAGGGCCTCATTGATGAAACATCGAAAGCTTTGAGTACAAAACTCACCACACTTTAAAGTTGTAATCATGGTCAATGTTACTTACGCTCATTTATCATGACATTCATTTGAATATTAGCTATTCATAATCTTGATACGTAGACTTTGTGAAATATTTAAGGTTATGGTTAAGACATTTTTATCTTTTGAATCCAGGGTAATTCACATTTCTTCTGGCCGGGTCTGGCTGACTATATACATTGCATTGTAGTACTAGTCCCAAGATCTGGCCGACTATACACATTGTATTGTAGTTCTAGTCTCAAGCTCTGACAAATTCTCTTCCAAGAACAGACCTGTTTCCCTGCCATACTAAATCCCGTGTTTTGTGTAGGTTACCAAAGAGACATCGAGAGTAGTTTTCATAAAATACTCGCAGAAAAAAAATCAAATAAAAAGTACTTAAACATAAATTTTCTTAACCACACGAGCAGCTAGGATATATACATTTATCTAGTGGTTTGTTAACCCATCATTACACAATTTATACGATTTTATATGCACAATTTTCCATAAATACACTAGCAACGTGTCGGAATCAATAACGGTAATAGTGTGATCACGTGATAGACAGCTGATTTAGAACACTTTATTGCATCATCACAATGATTTTAGATTTATAGATAATACTATTTCTAAAAGGTAAGTAGATAGGCTAATTACACTACTGTTTTATTGGAAAATCTTTTATTTTCCAATTTTTTTTATTAAATATTTGTTGCATTTATTGTGTAAGGAATTTTGTTATAGTCAGTTTAAAATAAGATACAAAAAAGACATTTATTGTGTGTTTCAAGGATTTACTAACATTAGTTTTCCAACGCCTACCAAACGAATGAGGAGGTATGATCACAGGCACTTGTTTCTATCCATACGAAGGTCGACTATCCATATAAATAGAAGAAGGTGGCTAACGAAATTTTTTTTAGGTCACGACAGTCTCCGCTTGGGACGCTTTTTCTACCCTTCAACTTAATGCTAAAAATCCCTACCTTATATGAATCGATTCAGTGAATATTTTCCTTTAACACTAAACTAATTTCATAATCCCCACAGTGTTCCTCTTCACGGTAATCTACTCTCAATTCACTAAACCATGTCCAAAAGTTCAACTACCATCTTTCCAATGTATCTACTTCCGGTTGACATCGCAGTAAATTTATTTTGTTTTCATTGACTCAGTTTCTTTCCCCTAATTCTGATACGTTTTTTACCTCCAAAATAAAAGATCGATGAAATTCTTTAGAGTTACCATATACATTCGGAATTCTCTAGTATTATCGAATTCATTCAAATTAGTTTCTGACTTTCTGATTTTTTTAATAACAACAATAAATGTACTTATTTCGGTGAAATTTCATCTTTAAAAATATTGATAATGAAAATAATAAACTGGTAATTTTACAGAATCATTTCGTTTTTAAAAAGATAGAATTCTGCCCACAACCGGAAGTAGATACATTGGAAAGATGGTAGTTGAACTTTTGGACATGGTTTAGTGAATTGAGAGTAGATTACTGTGAAGAGGAACACTGTGGGGATTATGAAATTAGTTTAGTGTTAAAGGAAAATATTTACTGAATCGATTCATATAAGGTAGGGATTTTTAGCATTAAGTTGAAGGGTAGAAAAAGCGTCCCAAGCGGAGACTGTCGTGACCTAAAAAAAATTTCGTTAGCCACCTTCTTCTATTTATATGGATAGTCGACCTTCGTATGGATAGAAACAAGTGCCTGTGGGTATGATGCAAGTCATTATTGAGCCTCTGAAATTAGAAAAAAAATAGTATATGTAATCGATCCTTTTAAAATTATAGCTCAAGTTCAATCTTTAAAATTAGTTTTTAGATATAAAGTAGATGTGGTATGATTATTAATGAGACAACGGTCAGCCCGAGTTCAAATGAAAAAAATAAAACACAATTGCAGGTCAACGTACGGCCTTCACCAACGGGAAATCCCATACAACCTATTTATAGATAAATAAATGAGATGGCTTAATTTATAGCGGCTTAATTTATTAGTTTATGTGTCATCCGTTTGAGTGTTTGCTTCAACCTACCTTCCACCATAAATTAATATAGCAACTCATATCTTTAATTTTGTTCTTTTGAAGTGAATACTGTTGCAATTTTAGTACAATTAGAAAATTTCCACATGTAGATTTAATGTAAAAAAATTCTTAACATAGTGAATACAAGGTAATACAGTGAATGCAGTGACAGCAAAAAAACAGCGCCCCCCTTTTCGTGGGAAAAATTTGTTTGATTATATAGGGAATCACTGAAGCGTGACTGGAGCGGCCCTCCCCCCTTAGGTCAGTCAGCGGGCCCCCTCTTACAAAAAGTTCTGAATCCGCCACTGTAAATAATCTGTCATTCGTATATATAAAAAAAAATTATGATTAAATGGAATTTCTGTTGTGGCCATAAACTGTACCACAGGCACTTGTCTCAGAAACACATTTAAGAAAAATAAATTCTGAGGCAGTATACCCTTTGTATATATATTGGAATGTGAAATACAGTTATACAATAGAAACCTAATAGACAACTTTTTTTTATATTTTGACAACAACTTCTGATTTTCATTTTCGGAGTTCGTGTAACAAATAGGAGGATACGAAATATATAATTTCAGTTATACTTTTTTGAAATTTAAATCTGTTATATTTTGAGAATTATAGCACTCAAACTGACTTTATTGATCAATGAAAAAATAAGTATGGCTCTTCAGTGATGGCGGAAGCATAAACAAGTTCAAACCTTGAAAGATTGTGGGGTTTTTTTTTTTGCCTGCATCATGTAATTCCGGATCTTGTCACGATTTTGAAACTACTAGTAACTGTCCTTCGTTTTTCTTATATCTGTGCGTTATATACGAAGGGTTAACAGTACTGTTTTTTTTTTCGATTTTAACCCCCAAAACTCCCCAAAAGATCTTGAAATGAATGCATGATAAACTCCGCTGGTCATTAAACATTTGTGGTATTAACAATATTCGTGGATTTTATGTGAAAGAAGAAAACGAGACATCCAATTTCAATTCTATTCATTTAATAATATAGATACATAGATTAAGTTTATCAAAACCTAAAACGTCACAACAGACCAGACACGGGCATAGCACGTGTCACGTTTGGTTCCAATTTAGATGTATCATGTGTGCCAGTAATCTTTAGACTCGTAACGGTCATTAAACGAATGCATGCATGGTCTGCCAGACTGGTGTTTATATCTATAAATATATTATTTGTACTTACATTATAAACTTATAAAGTAAAGATTCGTCTTTTTAGATTGATTATAAAATAAGATTGCTTATACTTTATTCAGTTTTCTCGTAACACTAAATGAAAGTAACACTGCATATATAAATTAAGGGGCTTCCAATGCACATTTATGAATTTACCTTCACTTACCAAAGACGATCATAGCGGCCAAAAAATTTGACAGCCAGGGATTTATATATATAAACTTTAGTTGCTGTATGACAAGAAGGGGCCTAAAGAAAAGAGCAACTTATATAGAACCGTATAGATTGAAATGTGCCTTTATAGCCTTAATTTATGTCTGTTTGATCATACAAGTGAGAGGTTTAGCCGCTTTAAAACCAGGTTCAATCCAACATTTTCTACATTTGAAAAAGCATGTTCCAAGTCAGGAATATGACAGTTGTTGTCCATCTGTTTGATGTGTTTTATTATTTGATTTTGCCTTTTGATTGCAGACTTTCCGTTTTGAATTTTCCGTGGAGTTCAGTATTTTTGTGGTTTCACTTTTTTTTTGACAAATGTCTTATTCCGAGTCCTATAAATGTCTCCCATTTCATTATTTTCTTTTTTACAAATATTTTTAAATATTTCTTCATATCTTTTTTCTTGATTTTAAGCGCAGGAGTTTGTCAATCTTATTGCAATACAGATCTCTGGAGTTAGTTATCCGCATATGATACAAGCACTCGAGTTGTGATTGATCTAAATCTTAGTCTGATTGGGAGCCTTTACATCAGTGGTTGTCGATCGTTGGTCGCTGTATACGGGCCATATTTCTTTTTTGTTTTGTTTATTGTTTTCTAAATGAATCTGGTCACAAGTTTTCTCGTTTGAATTCTTTTTTATTTGTCAATATAAATCAATGTTTCGGGCTCTTCGCTCCACTGATATAGCACCGAGCTCCACTTGTATGACCCAATGCTCTAATCATAAGTCTCCCTGGGCTCAAGATACGTTGGTTGCGGACTCCTACACAACTTTAGATCCTGTGTTATGTCTCAATAAGCTGATTGGCTATGATAACATCTTGTTTTAATTTTACTGCCTTCAGTCAAGAAAACGTGCCTCCTTAGGACCTCTTTTTTCCTCCATATTAGAATAAAATGAGAATTTCCGATTACGTTTGTTAAAGATCTTACTTTTTACTTATTTAAACGATGTGTTTTTTTAGCCTGCATCATGTAATTCCCGTCACGATTTTGAAAATTCTGGTAAATGCCTTTGTTTTTCTGGTATCTTTGCGTTATAATTATACGAAAGGATTTACAGTTAGTATATCATGTTAGTTCAAGATCTGATATCTCTATTACTTGAAAGTCGTTAATCCTCATCAGCAAAATTTACATTACACACTGATTCACTGGTACTAAAGAGATAATCGTAACTGGAATTACGACTATCCCAATATGGCGACGGCAGATATAGGTAAAATATTTACAGTCATTTTTCTCAAATGTAGCATGTTTTTGTCAATAGTTACTCAGCTGCAAGGTTTTTCTATACCATTACATCATATTTGAATTATAACAGTGCACTGGAATTGTCTAAGCGCTTTGAAAATTGCCGTTGAAAAATTAGGGATGATAATCGTAACTCGGAAAAAAGATAATCGTAATTATGGTATTAAAAATGAAAAGATAATCGTAACTGGAAAGTGTTTTATTGATATTGACACTAAAAACGTATATTTGATAGCATATGATGAAATTATGGCGATGAATTAATTACGAAACGTTTCAACATCTTATGACATTTCGTTTTATGCATTTATTATTAATAGTTCTAATGAAAACAGCTACATACTAGACTATCATATGCGGGAATTTCTCGCTACATTGAAGACCTGTTGGTGACCTTCTACTGTTGTTTTTTTTCTATGGTCGGGTTGTTGTCTCTTTGGCACATTCCCCATTTCCATTCTCAATTTTATCATAAAATTGAAAGGGTGAACAAGCTTCAAGAAATTTGGAAATGGGGAAAACACGAACTATGTTAATATACAGAAATTTCCAAGAACTAGGAAGGTCACAAAATATGGGAATGAGCGAAGAGGCAATTTTAAAGGAAGTTATGATATATGGCAATAATTGTCAGGCGAATCGCATGTGTCACCCTACATTATATTTCTGATTAAGACGTCGGTAAACAAACATTAATTTATCCTGAATAAAAACATAGTAAATATAGTAAATATTGTTTTAATTCATTTATTGCAGGTGGCTATATGTGCTATTTCTGCCCCATGGAAGCCACTGCTGATTCAATCCTAGCTCATACCCTATTATGCCATAAATTCATAAATACTTGGTATATGAAAAGTATGCTGCATACATATGCATGGAAGATATTGTAGAGAAAATTTTGAAGATACTAAACAAGGAACATTTTTGTACTTGCATATTTGCCATATAATTAGTACTTTTCTATTAAATGAAAACAAAAACTAGCCTTACCTAATTTTCATGCATTTTTCTGAAGCACAAAATATTTGTTTTAAAATCTATAAAAATCCGACTGTGATTATCTACATGTTATGCCTTCTGATGTAATTTATCAATATACATCATACAGAGGCGGATTTAGGGGGGGGGATTTTCGGGGGGAAATTTGGTTGCTTATATAGGGAATCACTGAAGCATGACCGGAGAGGGCCCCCTCTTATGGAAATTTCTGGATTCGCCACTGTCAATATATATTTGTGTGTTTCCGTCAAATGCTTCGTAAGACTATAGGTAAGGCTAATAAAATCAAAAAACAAAAGTAACAATAAACAAAAGTAACAATAAACTGGTTACTATTCTAGATCCTTTACCATCAAACCCTGCTTAAAGAAACGTCCTAAAATACATGGTTATTTGATCAAAACATTTGAATTTAATTTTTAAAATCATACATTATATATCAGTATAAAATAGAACTAGAGGCTCTTAAGAGCCTGTGTCGCTCACCTTGGTCTATGTGCATACATGTATTAAACAAAGGACACAGATGGATTATGGTGATGTGTTTGTAGATCTTACTTTACTGAACATTCTTGCTACTTACAATTTTTTCTATCTATAATAAACTTGGCCCTTTAGTTACAGAGGAAAATATTTAATGAAAATTGTTAAAAAGTGACTATAAAGGGCCATTTCTCCTTAAGGGATCAACTGACCATTTTGGTCATGTTTGACTTATTTGTAGATCTTACTTTGCTGAACATTATTGCTGGTTACAGTTTATCTCTATCTATAATAGTATTCAAGATAATAACCAAAAACGGCAAAATTTCTTTAAAAATTAGCAATTGTGGGCAGCAACCCCACAACCTATTGCCCAATTCATCTGAAAATTTCAGAGCAGATAATTATTGACAATTTAACCCCTTGTCAGATTTGCTCTAAATGCTTTGGTTTCAGAGTTATAAGCCAAAATCTACATAGATAGAGATAAACTGTAAACAGCAATAATGTTCAGCAAAGTAAGATCCACAAATAAGTCAACATGACCAAAAAGGTCAGTTGACCCCTTAAGGAGTTATTGCACTTTATAGTCAATTTTTAATAATTTTGTAAATGTTGTAAATTTTTGTAAATTTTAACAAAATATTTTCCTCTGTAACTAATGGGCCAAGTTCTTTATAAATTGAGATAATTGTAAGAAGCAAGAGTGTTCAGTAAAGTAAGATCTACAAACACATCACCATCACCAAAACACAATTTTGTCATGAATCCATCTGTGTCCTTTGTTTAATATGCACATAGACCAAGGTGAGCGACACAGGCTCTAAAGAGCCTCTAGTTTAAACTAGATACTCCAATGATGATTGTGGCCAAGTTTGGTTAAATTTGGCCTAGTAGTTTCAGAGGAGAAGATTTTTGTAAAAAGTTAACGACGATGGACGACAACGACGACGACGACGACGACGACGACGGTCGACGGACGACAAGTGATGAGAAAAGCTCACTTGGCCCTTTGGGCCGGGTGAGCTAAAAAAACGTGAATCCAAGGGGGGAAATATGGACGGCTATATTTATTGAAATAAAAGGAAAAGGGAAATATGAACACTCATATCTACCGATAAAAGTATCAACTGTTAAATCCGATAATGCAGTTATAAAGTTATTGATGGAAACTTTTGTTCATTTCGCGCAGAATTTTAGTATGAACGTGATATTGGAGGCAAAACATATGACATATGAAAATGAATGTGGTATATATACGTGACTTTCATTTTGAGCAATGAATTGAAAGGATTGCACTTTTGGGATATGGGATATAGCTAATTCACCCTTTTCTCCTCCCCCCCCCCCCCCCCCCCAAAAAAAAACAACAAAAGAAAAACAACTTAAACGCGCACACAACATTGAAACTTTGAAAAAAATAAAAATATCTACTTACGACAATAACTGACTCGACAGCTGCTTCATTTTCCAAATTTTTCACAGGCACATGTTTATATATTAAAAGGTTATGCATATTGTTGTCAGTTATAAATAGAGATATATAAGTAAATTTGTCCTAGATATTAACCTGTAAGTTTCTTGAAGAAACTATTTTGTGTGTTAAAAATGCAAATGTCCAGTTTAACGATGACATTAACGCATATAAAAATAAATGAAGTCTTTATTTTTTATATGCGTTAATGTCATCGTTAAACTGGACATTTGCATTTTTAACACACAAAATACCATTGAAATGCTAAAAGACACATTTATTATGTTTCAGTTACTATTATCCGATAAAGAAATTACGAGTATCAAAGAAGAAAAATGCCATAGAGTTACGATTATCATCCCGAATTTTTCAACGGGAATTTTCAAAGCGCTTAGACAATTCCAGTGCACCGTTGCGATTCAAATATGGTGTACTGGTATAGAAAAACATTGCAGCTGAGTAACTATTAACAAAAAACATGCTACATTTGACGGAAAAATGACTGTAAAGATTTTACCAAAATCTGTCGTCGCCATATTGGGATAGTCGTTACGATTATCTCTTTAATACCAGTGCTGATTAAAGCAGATGAGTCGGTAGTGCTAACATTTCCAGATACTCGATTAAATTTGTTTAAATGCTAGTTGATCAAAAATTGACTTTTAGTCTGCAACTGGTTAAATATTTTCTGGCAGCAGTCACAGACAAAATTACAGGATTTGTTCAAGTTGTTTTGCCATGTTGAGTCCAAAATTAAGTTGCCTGTATATAAAGAGGCATACGGCCTGAGGTGGGTTTCTTCTGGAACCAATATTTTATTTTATACAGTAACACGATTCATATTTGGGAAAAGTATACTAAATTAATAAATTATAGGCAATTGAATATCAGAGGGGAATTTTAATGGGTCGTAATATATATAATTAATGTCGAGCGGAGCGAGATTACAAATATATTTTGGACGAATTTATGTTAAAAAGTCATATAAATCACGTGAAATATGAGACAACAAACAAAAAAATGACCAAAGAATGTGTGTACTCCCTCTAAAGCTATTCGGAGTTAGTAACTGGAGATATAATTATCATATCCCAGGTCATATGCATTTGCACAAAATACAACTTGACATTTCGAATGTTGTGTTCCCGCATGGACTGATGGCGTTTTATTGTGTTTTGAATTTTACAATAAACAATTTTACAACATATCTTAAAATATTACCCGTATCTTATTTGTTTTTGCTCTTAACGATAGTTGGTCATTGTTATGATTATTTTTTCCACTTAGAAATCCGGAATCATTACATGTCCTTACCTACTTTTTGTTTCACCAAAAATATGTCTGTTGTGGGAAGAAGTACATTTGTAAAAACAGGCATATTATAGGTTAGATGATGAGTGTCAGTTCATTATTTTAGCCTCGCAAGTTTCCCTAGTTTGCATAGATTTGGGCAAGACCGGGTTTAATACTTGTTTGCAGTGAAAACTGTTGTATTTGCCTTTATGCCGGTACTTCCCTACCGATACTGGTCTAGACCAGTTAACTTCAGAATACACAATAAAACAGAAATTCGGTGTATATATTGTCATGATTGTTATACACACGAATGGTAATTACCAAACCATAGACTTGGATACTAACTCTTTTTACAACTAAAAGGTTAGTAGTGTGTCGTTTTTTTGCGTGTACTGGGTAAGTAAATTTATCCTTTCAGCTGCTCAGGTTTCCTTTGTCCAGAGCATTTTTATGATTTTGTGAACAAGCTGGAAATAGTAACGTCAGGGTACCCAAATTGCACCTATTTTGACAGTTTTTAACCTACGTTTATTTATACTTCAGACAAAAGTATTCATTATATGTTTATTTTGTAGATGTATCATTATTCATTATATGGTTTCACCAATTTAATTTTGAATCCATATGGAATCATAGAAAAATTGGTCTAAACTGACCTCCAAACCATCAATGATTCTGAAATGATGAGTACCCAAATTGCATCCATGCTTAAATTCGCATCGTCAAAAGTATAATAACAGAGCTTTTGTTTAATTTTTTCAAATATTTTGAACAATTGGATATTAGTCCATACTTACTCTTTGTTTTTTAAGAAAAGGATACTTGTAACATATTGTATTTGCTCATTTTAAAAAGATGACGTTTTGATGACGTCGCATGGTGACGTTTCAGTAGATTTTGCTTTTTTAGTAAACACTTCATCTGTTGATAAATACTATGAACAATTTGTGCATATCTAAATATTTTTACCTATGTTGAAAGATGTGCATAGTATCAAATTATAAAAATACAAATTGTCTAGTCCAAAATTTCCGCTGCTATTTTTGCTAAAAAGGTGCAATTTGGGTACTTGTTGCAATTTGGGTACCGTTACGTTATACATATAACATATATATGTTCCAGTAAGTAAGTAATGATTTTATTTTTAGAGGGTCACACAGCTAGCATGACGTAAGGCAATTTACATTTAAGCTTAATTTAAAATCAGTACATGAGCTCTGGGGTGATTTTAAAGCAGACAAAAGAAAATCACTTAAACTATGCATATCAAAACATGCACAAATATAGCTAGGGACAGCTAAACTAACCATGCTAACCCTGATACAGCTTTTGTCGGAAAAAAGTTGTTAAATATAATATGTAATTCCTATACATTTTGCTATAGGGAATCACTAAAGAATGACTGGAGCGTATCACCGTTTATGCAGTCAGTCAGGGCCCTCAGTTGTGAAATTTTTCAGAAACCCTACACTAAATAGGCATTTAGGATAGTAAAACACATATATAAATAATCGCAAATGACTTGCCTTGCTAAAAACACAGCACATTGACCTTAATTTTTGTATGCCCCACTTAGGGGCATTATGTTTTTCAATCTGTGCGTCTGTTCTGCTTCAGGTTAAAGTTTTTGGTACATTTGTAGAAGGTAGCTATTTTGCTGGATAGGTAGGGTTAGTGCAAAAATATAAAGTATATTCTTTATTATGGCCTTGATGCTTACCCGGCATCTCATTTTATTCATATTAATAATTAAAAGTTATAAAACTATAAATTAAATAATGAATTGTATTGTATAAATACTATTATTTCAGTTTAAAGATGGCGCAGGCAAATACCAGACTACTTAAACTATGGCCACACAATACATTATGCCAATGTTATCAACAAAGCTCCTGGCCATCGCTATTATCATATCACAGAAATTCTCACAGACACCTTAGTACAGTCTCAAACAAACCAATTCAACTTTACAACCAGAAATCTTACCCAAGCATTAGTGTGTTTCCTAAACAGTTTTACAGTGGAATAAATTTATCTACACGAGCAGATCTGCTAGAAGCCAAGAGAGTAATAATCAAATTAGGTAGTGCTGTAATCACTAGAGAAGATGAATGTGGATTGTCGTTGGGACGATTGGCCTGTATAATAGAACAGGTATTTTTATGTTATCTTGGGAATTAAGTAATATTTTATTACAGCGACAAAATTACTGCAATTTGGATTTGTTTTTACAAAAATGCTTACAGTGAAGAAAATAAGTGTAGTACTGGTATTTAAATATATTTCCAAGAACTGCAATTACACATTATTTTAAAGTCCCTCAAGTTTTTCACTAAACATGTATTCAAACTTTCTGCATGATCAACCAATTCCAATTAATTCTTTATATTTACAATTCAACTCAGTTTGTGCGATAACACTGATGTGAATGTAAAACCCTGCAGAGAAAGCTTCATTATGGTTTTATTTTGTTACAAGGTTGCTGAGTTACAGAATCAAGGGAAGGAGATGATGATGGTAACTAGTGGGGCTATAGCTTTTGGTAAACAGAAACTACAACAGGAAATCATCATGTCCATGAGCATGAGACAGACTCTCACATCAGCTGACAAAAATAAGGTGAGCATGAGACAGACTCTCACATCAGCAGACAAAAATGAGGTGAGCATGAGTAGACTCGTACAGAAGCTGAATTAAAGGTAAGCATGAAACAGACTCTCACATCAGCTTGCAAATATAAGGTGAGCATGAGTCAGACTAACATCAACTTACAAAAAAGGTGAGCATGAGTCAGACTCTCACATCAGCTGATTATAAAAAGTAGTCACAAGACAGACTCTCACATTAGTTGACAAAAATAATATAAGCATGAGTCAGACTCTCACATCAGCAGACAAAAATAAGGTGAGCATGAGTCAGACTCTCACATCAGCAGACAAAATAAGGTGAGCATGAGTCAAACTCTCACATCAGCAGACAAAAATAAGGTGAGCATATGACAGACTCTCACATCAACAGAACAAAAATAAGGTGAGCATGAGACATTTTCTCACATCAGCAGATTAAAATAAGGTGAGCATGAAACAGACACTCACATCAGCAGACAAAAATAAGGTGAGCATGAGACAGACACTCACGTCAGCAGACAAAAGTAAGGTGAGCATGAGACAGACACTCATATCAGCAGACAAAAATAAGGTGAGCATGAGTCAATATCTCTTATCAGCAGACAAAAATAAGGTGAGCATGAGTCGGACTATCACATCAGCAGATACAAATAAGGTGAGCATGAGTCTGACTCTCACATTAGCAGACAACAATAAGGTGAGCATGAGACATTATCTCACATCAGCAGATTAAAATAAGGTGAGCATGAAACAGACACTCGCGTCAGCAGACAAAAGTAAAGTGAGCATGAGTCAGAAACTCACATCAGCAGACAAAAATAAGGTGAGCATGAGACAGATTCCCAACAGCAGACAAAAATAAGGTGAGCACGAGAAAGACACTCACATCAGCAGACAAAGATAAGGTGAGCTTGAGACAGAATCTCACAACAGCAGTCTAAAATAAGGTGAGCATGAGTCAATATCTCTTATCAGCAGCCAACAATAAGGTGAGCATGAGTTAGACTCTCACATCAGCAGACAGAAATAAGGTGAGCATGAGACAGACTCACATCAGCTGATGAAAAAAAATGAGCATGAGTCAGACTCTCACATCAGCAGACAAAAATAAGGTTAACATGAGACAGACTCTCACATCAGCAGACATAAATAAGGTCAGCAAGATCCAGGCTCTTGCAATAGCTGACAAAAAAGGATAGCATGGAATAGTTGCTCATATTAGCTGACAAAATAGAGTAAGTTTTAGACAATCCCACAATGTGCAGTTAACAAAATGTAATGTTAGAATAATTAGACTTACTCTCACATGAGATGACAACATTAAGGCTGCCTTGTAAAAGACTAAAACATTTGAGCATGAGACTGACTCACAACATCAGCTGACAAAGCTAAGATGACCTTGTACCTAACAGCATTATTATAACCATTATACAAGTATTCATATCAATAAACCAAAACAAACTTGACTAAGGTGGGCTGGTGAATGAGAAACAGTTCAGCACGAAACTGACTCACACATAACACAAAAATAAGGTTTGTTTGTAACTGACATAAAAAATGTTTATTTTATTTTTGTAGCAAGGTTTATTTATTGCCCCAAGAGCTTGTGCAGCGGTTGGACAGAGTGGTTTAATGTCTCTATATGAAGCCATGTTTATGCAGTATGGTGTCAAGGCTGCACAGGTAGTTTTTAATAGAAAATTCAAGTGAATGAAAAGAGGTATGGGCAAACATGACTGAAGCAGCAAGCCAACAGTACAAAAAAGTCATAATACATCTAGGTCTGTACAGGGTCTTCAACAGTAGACAATTACATACAATATGCAAAGCTCTAAATGGTCCAGAGTCAATAAGATGTGAATGAATTTAACATACAATAAAAATCTGCCTTCTGTTTAACACCAAGTCAAAACTCATTATGGTACTAAAAAAGTTCACCAAGATCATGACTTTGAACATGCACAATAAACATGCAGGGCAGTATATTTTGAATTCAGTTTTGGCAATAAATTAATATCTAAGAAAAAGTCTATTTGTTTTTTTCCTGTAAATACATTGAGACTTGTATGTGTGGTTTTTAGATCTTTTGGACTACTACTTGTTTTCCAGTTCTATAAATTACGAGTAAGGGAATGCTTAAAAGGACAACATGCATTCCTTTTTTTCTTGGAACATATTAAGTCATTTTAAACCAATTAAAATGTATTTAAACAGTTAAACATTTCTATCATCAGTTTGATTTTATTTGAAAACCTGCAATCATGGAAAATTAATTTTGTGTTTAAATTCTTGACACAATTCTTGTGTTTTGAATTTTATCACCTCTTGTATAGCTGTTCTTGTCAAAATGTCACATTGAGGCATTCAACAAGGAATACCAAAAAGTATGATTTTTAAAACATTATACTATTTTGTAGGTACTGATTACCAAGCCAGACATAGATGACCCTGAAAGCTGTAAAAATTTGTGTGGAACATTGAATGAGCTGTGTCGACTGAAGATTATACCTATTCTAAACACCAATGACGCAGTGGCGCCACCACCAGCCCCTGATAAAGATCTCAAAGGGGTAAGTAACTAGTGACTGTTTCTTAGATTTTAACACCTATGATACTATTGCCTGTGATATAAGTATTACTATTTTAAAACTCAGTATTTACTGTTAATATTTGATCTCGTCCTGAAAAGCAAGAAATAATTGCAACTGCCT
This sequence comes from Mytilus edulis, assembly GCA_019925275.1. Lineage (NCBI taxonomy): Eukaryota > Metazoa > Mollusca > Bivalvia > Mytilida > Mytilidae > Mytilus > Mytilus edulis. The sequence continues at coordinate 14,365,941 of CM034355.1, read as the reverse complement.
GCTGTACTTAAAAAGAATAATAAAGCAATCAATCATATTTGAAATTTACATTTGCAAATTTTATTTTATTTGAAATTTGAATTTTCCATGAATTTTCCATGAATTTTCCATGATTTTATTTGAAATTTGAATTTTCCATGATTGCAGGTTTTCAAATAAAATCAAATAAAAACTGATGATTTACATATTTAAATGGATTGTTATAATTTTATACCAAGTCTTTTCCAGTTAATTAGTTTTTTCTGTCATTTAAATAAGATTTTACAGCTGTATGTCTTTACAGCAACTTTAATGGGAGATACCTGAGGCTTTGTTTTCTTATCATGCTTATAAGTCACACTGCTGACATTAAATATTATTGACAGTTACACTTCTGAAATTAAAAATTGTTGTATGTCATTGAATAAAGGTAAAGAGATGTGATGTATTTAGAATTTGAATAAATGCTTTCTGCATAATGAACTGCAATAACAGATTCAAGATAAGCAATCAATTTTAGCAAATAAATTTTGAATAGTTTGAAGATGAGTATATATGCTCAATTAGGTGTGAGCATTCCAGTAAATTATTAAAAGGGATTTCCAATAATATGCTTGCTTCCAATGAATTTCTTTCCATCAAAGTATTTGGTTTTAATTGCTATTAATTTGTGCATTTGTTGGTCAGTACAATGAGCAAGGGATGAATATCTCAATTTTGATAATTTATTTATCACAGCATACATTAATGGGATGCATGAAAAAATCCAAATATTTCTGTTGCAAGGGTTTAATAATATATATAAAAATATAGATGGATGCTTAAAAGTTGGAACAATGACATAATCAGTTCAAGGAATGTAGGGATTCAGTCTGCCTATAAAACACCAAATAATGTGTGAAAAAAAAGGGTATAATACTGTGGATTCATTATTATTCGTTGGATACCTATTTTCGTAGGTTTCCTGGATACTGATGAACCACAAATATAAATGTTCAAATAAATACAAATTTCTATAAAGTTGTTTCCAGACTTTTTCAGATACACGAAATTACTTATCTACAAAAATGCAAGGTTTCCGCAATCCACGAAAATTAGTACCCGCTAATATTGATAAATCCACAGTATAAAGAATTTTTCTGGTAATAGACATGATACCATTACGTATCAAGCTTATTGATTAACACAACTGCAAACCTAGCATTTACAAACAACAATTTAAATTGTATTTTTTCATTGCTTCAGGTGATTAGTCTGAAAGATAATGACAGTTTGTCTGCTAGACTGGCCAGAGAAGTCAGAGCTGACCTTATGGTCCTGATGACTGATGTCAATGGTATATATACTGGACCACCAGGACAGATTGGGTCCAGACTTCTCCACACCTATAGTCCAGATGATAGGACTAAAGTTACATTTGGTGCAAAGTCCAGAGTAGGATTGGGTGGAATGGAGTCTAAGGTTAGTGGATAATGATTTCTAGTCTAAAAATAAAGTATAGCTTACATCAATTATTTCTTAAATGTAAGATCTGGAAACAAGCTTCACACAGCTTATATCAATCATATTGGTTTTTATTATATATAAGTACATGTATCCCTGTGATGAAAGTTGTAACTGGAAACTTTATCAATGGAAATTTAAAACTGAATAGATTTTTCAGTCCTCACTTTCTTGAGAAAAAAATAAAAATCTTAGAGTACTGTCACAAAAAATTAAGAATAGCCCTAGCCTGCAGTACAGTGGTACACAACTAAAATTTCAAAAATATCGTAGTAGTTGTTAATAATAGAATTCAGTTGAGTTTTAGATAACTGTAAACTTTCAACTTTAATCAAATGTTCTGATTCAGAAGAATATCTCTTCCATTGGTCCAAATTGACTCCATGATGAATCTGTAATTATAGAGTTGTTTTTTTAATTTTCTGAGCATACAATATTTGCACTGAATCTACAGCACTACACCTTTTACTTTTGATGACTCATATGTGTTTAGTTCCAGTAGCCTTTAAATGACATTTATCAACAACTTCTAATGTAATGTATATCTTGAAATTGATATTTATTTCATCATTTACATATAAATATTTGAAAGCGATGTGCAATGGTTTTTAGGCAGTTAAGCTGCCTTATGCGAGCACCCTAGATTTCTGTTCTACCCAATAAATGCTGAAATATGTGCCATTGTTATTATCTAGCTGGATGTTATGTTATTCATAACTAATTGGACAGTTTTTTCATACTTTTAATTCTTGATTACAAAAAATATGATCAGAAAAACCTTAAATGATCGTCGATTTATCCAAAAGTTTTGAAGTTGCACATAGGAAGTAGGGCACATTAGGATTCTTTATGTAGTTTATTATCCCCTGAGATTTTGGCTAAGCTGTCAAAGAACAAATGTATGAAATGTTTAATCACCGAAAATTTCTAAAGACAAGTAGTTTAGATTTCCCAAATGGCAAAAGTCGTAGGAATATTGTTTGTCGTCAATACGTAGTCAACTACGTCAGTAGTCTTAAAATAAGTTCCACTGTTCATGCTGTTGGCGGCAATTTTAAATTATAAGACGAAATTTTTGTATCTTTTCAATTTGGAGGCAGGGGTTCAATAAGGTCTGCGAACTTCCACTTTTGAAGTCGGACTTTCGACTTGGTTACTAGCTACGCTCGACATGCACGACTTTGAGAGGAAATAAAAAAATAACTTTGCAAACCTTTTTACCAAAGTCTCCAAATAAGCGATGTTCATTTTGTTCAACCGCTAGCTTTATACAGAAAATCGCCGACAAATAATGTGTAAATTCGAGTAAAATCGTATTTGACAAAAACAACATTCCAACTGACTTTTTGGTGTGTTTTTTTTTGTCAATGAGTTGTATCAATGACATATACCCCACATCTCCTTTCATTCTATGTAAACCAAAACTATGCAGCTTTATATTCAGAAGCTAGAACATTTGTTTCATTACAATCACTTTCAACAGTTTTTGGATTTCAGAGGAGAAAATAAATTATTTTAAGTTTATACAAACAATGGACAATATTGACATGCTGGTACAAATGTGGTATCAATAAACTGTTACACTGTCTAAAGTGAGCTTAAATTGTATGACAGTAAATGTAAACCACAAGTCATTCCAGGGTTAAGCAGTTTTAAAATTATGTTCTTTGGTCCTTAATCTGATCCAAAATAAAGAATTAATTATGTGAATTTATTTTATCTGACTAAAAGATGAAGTTTCAATAGTGTAATTAAGCATTGGGTGGGAACATTGTCTTACTCGTGTACAGCCATCATCTTCTTTTCTTATATAAAAATGAATCAAATTTCCAACACAAGTGCTGTCAGAAAATATATAATTTACTCTCGTTTACTGGTAGTATTAAATGTAAATGTTATATGAATGTTTTAACATTCTAATATAGTCACTTCATATATCTTGACATTCTTGGTTGTACTGTGTAATGGTCTACTATATCCTATGTAGAGTTGTCCGGTTGGAGAGAAAGCAAGAGAATATATGGTAATACATGTACTATACATATATATATACTATGATATTATTACGTGAGTATTTCTGTATTGGCCTGAGGCGAAGCCGAAGGCCAATACAGCTGGCCGAGGACCAATAACAAGGCCAATACAGAAATACACGTAATAGTGTCTTTATTAATCAACTATAGTGTTTACTGTTACAATATTTTTTTGGGGAAGACGGCTTCAAGCCGTCAATCCCCAATGGGGTTGACCAGAGTGACATTCCCTCACATCATTCATTTTGTTTTTATAGTGTGGAAAACCCCCCAACAAATCTTACTAAGAATGATGAGATGGGGAGACACAAATGAATAAATTGACTTTAAACACTTTTTTACACATTTCCCTTCTGTTTCTCTCGAAATTATCGTATATCGAGCTCTCCTTTACACTATTTACGTTTCTTTTACAAGCCGGAAAAATCAGTATGACGAGATATTCTAAATATATCCAACCTACATTATATTTTATAGTGACGTCATTGTTGGAATGCCACACTAGCATAAGCAGGGATATCCTTCACTGGTTATTTAAATCATTCTCAAAGATTGTGCACTTGTCAAAAAATAGTATTTGTTGAATTTAAACATAATGATGTTTGCTGTAGATGATTTAAACATCAACATGCAATACTTTAATTTGTAGGTCAACAACTTTCAAAAGTAACAGGAAGTCAATGAGATCGGGGAGAGAAACGATCTTTTCCATTTTTTTCTGTAAAACTCTGTTTTGAGAATCTTCCTCCAATTCAGGAGCACCTCAATTTATGAGCTAATTATCCACTAAAATAAACACTTAAAATGTGACATTTAGTATATGATAAGTAGTCTTTCATTAAAACTAAATTTTGTGTACCAACATAATCATTGTAATAGTTACAAAAAAATTACAAATGTTGCATTTTGTAGTTTAAACCTATTTATTCATGAAATTTTACAAATATTTCAAAATGTAGGATTTGGAAACAAGCTTCACACAGTTTACATCAATCATATTGTTATTTTTATTAGTACCTGTATCCCTGTGATGAGAGATATAACTGGGAACTTTATCAATGGAAATTTAAAACTGAATAGATTTTTCAGTCCTAACTTTCTTAAGAAAAAAATTAAAAATTTTAAGAGTACTGTCACAAAAAATGGAAAATGGCATAGCCTACAGTTCAGTCGTACACTATTAAGATTTTAAAAATAATTGTAGTTGTTGTTAAATGACAGAATTCAACTAGTTGAATTTTAGATAATTAACTATCAACTTTAATTGAATGTTTAGATTTAGAAGAAACTAAATTACATTAAACAACAATTGATTCCAATAGTGTCAACCTTCCACATGTTCTAGCTGTTCTTTTTTTTCATTCTTTATATGAAGACTATCAAAAGATAACCCCCCCCCCCCCCAAACCCCCACCCCCCAAAAAATGAAATAGAAACAAGGGCCGTCTTTCCCCTCAGAGCTATTCAGCTCTTTGATTAATTTCATTTTACAAGAGATAAACATTTTTACCTTGAAGTGGAACTATCTAAATCTCAGTTTCTTTTTTTAAGATGAAATATCTAATGATCTTGTGCTATTTCCAGGTCTCTTTAGCATGTTCTCATCTGATGAATTTTTCTACCCTTTCCAGTCACTATAAAGTGTTACAACTTAAATATAGACGCAACACATACATAGTAATTGGAAAAGTACTGCCATTGTATGTGTAATGCAGAAACAAATTGATAAGTTGAAAATAATACAACTATCCTTAAGGGCATCCGATACAGTTTCTCGATAAAATGTCATTTTTATAATTTTTTAATATGTTGTAGGCCTTAGCGAGTTATAAAATAAAACACAAAATAAAACATAGGTCACCGTGCTTGTTTTCGAGAAAATTTAGGCTGAAAATTGGGGATTTGTGCAATTTTGTAAAACAATTAGGCAATGTTATAAAATTTTTGGAGCAGATATTTTTCGTCGTAAATTATTAAGATCAGGTTCAATCTGAAGCTGTGATAAGTGACAAAAAGGAAAAAAATAAATCACTACACGAATAACTATACAATTATTCAAGCCTTGCTTGACATTGCGGACCAGATGCTCAAAGTGGTATTTATTTAAACCTAAAAAAATGGAAATAAACTGTTTCTGAAAATGTCATTTTTATCATTTTTCTGCATAAACTGCATTTTGTCATGCTTTCTCCAAATCTCAAATAAAAAAAATAGGTCACCTTGCTTGATTCCATGATAAACGCGATTTATCCTAAAAATTGCGTCCCCCCTTTGTAACCTCAACGTTAGCGCTAAAGTGCACGACGTCGCTGGCAGACAATTTCGACGTTATCTCTGCAAATTACCGGCGACATTTTTCAGATGTATAAATATTGCTTGTAAAGTACTATCTATAAATTGGTTATATTGTTTCCGGAAATAAAATCATGTGAATAACAAATACCTCTCTCTGTTTGTGGTCTAAGTGAGAAACATCTCAAGAAAAGTTATAACGGACTGTTGATAATTTTTGCGGCTTTTAAAATTAAAGACTCTGCAATTTAGAACTTGACATACAGGTACATTTACTGTACACACTCGTATATTATTTCATACCGTATGTTGACCTTTAGATTTGTTTTGTTTTGTTTGGTGGGCTGCTGTTTCATTACAAATAATCCTTAAAATCCTTTTATTCACGTTTTAATCACTGAGAAATCCGTTTTTGTTGATACGAATTAAAAGTTCACGTCGTTTGGACAGTAAATCAAATTTAACGCGCATTGCAATTCGAATTAGAATTTACGTTAGGACGTGAGACATTTCGAATGCGAATTAAACTAATTCGAATTAGTTAATGCAAACGGAACTTCTTTTTTTGTACATAAATTGCAGCACATACATTAGGCCGTTACTTTTTAGTTTGAATTGTTTTACATTGTCATTTCGTGACCTTTTATAGCTGACTATGCAGTATGGGCTTTGCTCATTGTTGAAGACCCTATTGTTTCAAACTTGGTGCCCTATAGTTGTTAATTTCTGTGTCATGTTTGTCTCTTGTTGAGAGTTGTTTCATTGGCAATTATACTACATCTTCTGTTTTATGTGGTCAGAAAACAAAAGCAAACTCTTATAAAGGAGAATTTTCAATTTCCTAAAGAATGCTCTTGTCCATGCAAACAATGAAACTATAACTTTGAAATTTTTGATTTGGCAAAATCCTTCTCTCATAGCGTAATTTTATTGGTAAATAACTTTTATATTTTTTTTCACCATAGCGCGTACATAAAATATCGCACATCCATTCCTCTGTCTGTCCTTCCGGTCCTTCTGGTTAATTACATTTTTCAAGTGAACAATTCTTGCCAACTTTTTATAAAACTGATATCGTATGGACACGTTCGAAAATCAGTGCATATCAACTATTCTTTAAAAGAGTTATGCCATTTGGAAACATTGATTATATTGGAAATTGCATTGCATTTGCTGTCATCCCGTCATTTCTCTAATATATTTATAAAACATATAAAGAACAAAATAAACAGCTGCGCTACGAGCGCATGATACGCCCGTCGTGTTATTAAAAAACATTATACATGTTTTTAAAATAACACGGGGGTTGTACAGGAAGTCATGCTAAGTATATCTTGACTCATTCATTATTATTGCTCAATAGTAAGTTTGTATATCACAACATGTTTTATATGATCCCCAAATTGAAGCTCAATAAAAACTCAAGAACTCAAAAATGAATTAAAGAATCATCACGAAAAAGTATACAGATCTTAAGAATAATTTAACTAAAAAGTATGTGAAGTTTTATGCAATAATTATAAATAGTTTTTGAGATACGGCGCGACATGTGAAAACCCACTCTTTTTGTCATAAACTCAATAACTCTAAAATCAAATTTTGAATCATCCTCAAAAAGTATATACAGAAATTCAGATTAATATAACTAAGAAGTGTGTAAATTTTTAAGCAATAGTCATAAATCGTTTTTGAGTTACAGCGCGAACTGTGAAAAAAACTGTTTTAGTTACAAAGTCCTGTAACTCAAAAAGTTCACCAAATATTAAACAGATTGTTTGACCATCATGACTGAAAAAACAACCATGTTCAGTTTAATGAAATTTGGATAATATGCTGTTCCATGTTTACGACGGACATTTGTATACCATAATACGTCCCTTAAAAAAAATTACGGGTGTATAAACATATTGTTGGCTATTGCCTTTTGTTAGATAAAATACGTGCAACTTTGAGGAAATAAGAACTTTGTTCTTTTATATTAGCGGCGTGTACCTACCGTTTTCGGTATTAGTTTTAAAATATCATTGGTTTTCTGTGCTGCAATACAATGTCATGGATGATGAATGATAATAAAAATGATAATTGACATGCATGATATTAGTAACACCAGAAGGGTTAGTCGTCTTGAGATTGCTCACTTTACATTATTTTGTTGAAGATCTCAAAGAAACAGTAATTTGTTTTATTTCTTATGATGTTATTAGACTGTTATCCTGTTAGAATCAAATGCACTAATATTAATGGCGTAGAAGTTAACATGCGGGAGAAACAGAAAAAGGAGCATCGAAATTCCACATTACATTTCTTATTACGGAAAATTACACGCATTACGTCCCGCAAAAAGTGACGTTTTGCGGGAATTCAAACGCTTAACGTCGCGCCAAGAGTTAACTCCCTTGAAACTGTATCGGATGCCTTAAGCCAACTGACCAAAGAACGAAAATTTGCACAATTACAGAATGCATATGCGTGGTTCGGGTTTAGAAATAAATGACAATTTACAAAACATGTGAAGCGAAAGTAAACAGTAAATCGATTTGTACCCATTGTGAAATTATGAGGTCGACAAGAAATGAACTTTGTGATAATTCCATTGTCTGCTTTCAACATGTTTATGGTAAGTAAATGAAAACTGCGTCTTCCAAACGGAACGTTTCAACATGTTTATGGTAAGTAAATGAAAACTGCGTCTTCCAAACGACTGTTTACTTTCAGTTTGTGTTTATCGTGACTTTCGATTTAAAAACTAGAGACGTTCCAAAATCCTGTATTGGCCAGATCAGACCTCGGCCAATACAGATAAAAATCTATATTGGCCGTGTTATTCTGTATTGGACGAGTTGACACCTTTATATTGCATAGGCAGTTTTCATCATATTAAGTCCAATAAAAGTGTAGTTAATTAAAATATATATATGTGAGTGTTTTTCAACATCCTGATATGGTCACTTCATATAACTTGGCCTGCTTGGCTGTACTGCCTGTTGGACTACTACATCCTATGTATAGTTGTCCTGTTGGAGAGAATGCAAGAGAATATGGGTAGATTATGTTTATCTCCCTTGTTTTATAATATGCCATCAACAGGCCACCAATGTTCAGGATATGAAGTGTATTAGTACCCCAATCAGCCACAATAACATTGTCTCTAGGTGTTGTCACTATGTCTGTTGGATAGAATGATCTGTCCTTGTTGATCTCTGTATCTCCTGTATAGATATTTATTACATCGGCACCCTGTCCTAACACTACTACTCTAAGTCTTTCAGCACTTACTTTATCTACCACATGAATATTCCCATTGCTTGTACTTGTTATACTCCTGGGATAGGTAAATAAAGGTTGTTTATGTTGATCATGTTCATACACTCTCTCATGGTCTCCATTCTGATTCATTAGTATTACAACTCTTCTTCCTGGTTTAGGGTAGTCACTATTAAGACCTTCTTCTAGAACTTTATTGTTATTGATGATTAGCAATGCTATAGGACTAAATGGTGACACATCATATAAGGAGTCTGTTATTGTACCTGCATCACCACTGATTTGTTTTAGTTTTGATTGCCCTGTAGATATAAGTAGATTATTTGATTGAGTAACAGCCATACTGCTTATCTTGATATTATAGCTGGTGAGTATTTTCAGTTTGGGTCCATCAGGTTTGACTTTTTGAACTAAACCAAAAGTACCAGAACTTAACCACAAAGACTGATCAATAGAAGAGCATACATTTACTACAGACTCAAGTTCAGTTTGATATTGTTTATTAATTTTCAGATTAATATGTGGTTTATAAGATAAATTTTCATCAAATTCCAGCACTCCAATGTTAGACTGGGTTATCTCCCCTGGAATGAAGTTTGGTAAAGAGCCATAACTTGATCTTGTTTTGGGCATTTGGATTTTTCTAAATTGTTGATTACTGTAAACAACTTGGAGGCATTGCTTATTTGAAAGAATTCCTGGAATTCATTGTTTTTATTGTCAGCTTGTTTTAGTAAAACTGAAACTGCATTTAAGTCAGATTTGATTGTATTAGAAACAGAGTTGTGATTCTGGTCCAATTTATCTCTAAGTTCTTTGAAATGGCCTTCTACAGCTGCTTTGATAGATTGTTCATGCTTAAGAACATCTTCCTTTACCTAATTGTATTTAGAATTTTCTGAAGATAAAAGTTGGTTAAGCTGTTCCTTTTTAGAAACAATTTCACCCCTATCATTTTGAATTTTAGTTTTTCCTTTTTTCAAATTGTCTATTTTCATCTCATATCCTTCCTGAATTTCTTTTAGATCATGTTTCTTGTGAACTTTTGACACACAGGTTGGACAAACAAGAGTGTCACATGTCTTACAATAAAGACAGTTACTTTGTCCAGCGTGGTCCTGGCAGGGAATGTTTGCAAAATCTAGTTCTTCTTTATATAGGCCAATTTCTTTGATATCAATTATTCTGTGATGGTTTGCAGTTTTTACTCTTGAAATTAATGTACCTTCTCCTTACAATGATTACACAATAAAAGGTCACAGTCTAAACACTTCCATTTAATGGGTCTTTCAGTTTCACATAATCCACAACTAACTGGAAATTGTCCTTTTCTAATGGATTGTGAAAACACCATTTTTAGTCCGATACAGTTATTCTACTTCTTCAATGATGATCAGGCGCTAGGTGATCTCCTTGTTAATCTTATCCAAGTTATACTATTTTTAGAAAAAATTATCAGTTTAAAGATATAGAACATGATAAATAACTGCATATATTTAGTTTAAATAAACTTTATGGTGACCAACAGTTGTTGACTTTTCTTCTGTCATTTGGTCTCTGGTGGGGAGTTGTCTCCTTGGATTTGATTCAATGGGGGCTATGACTGTTTTGAAGACCATTATTGATATTAATGCAATATCCAGATCTATTAACTGATTGTTCATGTTGTTTTGATTTAAAATGGATGTGATAAGAAGTGAAACGTTGTCATATGTCAATACAAAATTATAATTGATTTAAAGGGGCACTAGCTACGAGATATATAAAAAATCTAAAGTTTGATTTTTTTCTGTTCAATCAATAATGAAAGTGAAATAGTGAAATAACAATTCGCTTTTTGCAGCCAAAAAGGTTCAATTTTGTCAAATTACGCTAAGAAACATTGATAATTAGTTATTCACTTGCAAGTGAATGAGTCGACCTCTTTAAATCGGTATTCATGTGAACTTCAATTTAACCCCTAACTAGAGATTGACAATGCATGCATTGTACGTGTACTGGTTATTTAAAGAAAAAGAATGTCAACAATGAAAGTGAAACTACGGTAAATCATTTGATCACTAATTCGATGCACATAAAATCATTCTTATACGGTTAAAAACAATGAGAAACATCTATTTTTAATCTATAAAATAAAATCAAACAGACCTATAAAAATCCAATTGCACGTGTTGGTTTAATCTATTCATATCTTTATTTATGTTTACATCGCTTATATGGTCATCTGAGGTCAAATCGATAGTTAATTAGATGGCATCTGGACTAAAGTACACACGAAACGAACCTATATATTATCTACCCCATGCTCTGTAAACTGTTTATTTTAGACTTTTGATAGTTTGGACAAATGTTTTACATTGTTATAAATCAAATATGAGAATTTGAGTCAAATCGGTGACCATGAATTTGACAGCTAGTGCCCCTTTAAAGATCAAAAATTGAAAAAAAAAGTTTAAAGCTTATCTGTTAATTTAAGTTATAAAGTAACTCTAGGGAAAGTTAAAATGAATTGGAGAGAGATAAATGTCTACTCCAGTTTTTACTCCAATGCCTAAAGAAAAATAAAACAAAACAAAACAGAACAAAAGTAGCTCCCAGTGTTACTGTAAATAAGAATATCTGATATCGAAACATTTCTGTATGAAAACAAAAGAAGAGATTTACCCTTATTCAAGGTTGGTGAAAAAGCAGTCAATACTAGTATTGACCAGGCCAATTAAATGTCTGTCAGACAGGTTTAACCCGCCCTCAACCTCAACCTCATTTCAAGCATCAGTAATCATAGTTAAGTTTTCATGGTCAAATCAATATCATTTGAAACGAATAGGTCAATGCATTTGGTGTATTGAATGATTGTATATAGTGTACATGTCCACCTGTCAGGTTTCATTTTACTGGTTGATTGGACAATGTTTATTTTTAGGCAGTTAAGCTTCCTTATGCGAGCACCCTAGATTTGTGTTCTACCTAATTAATGCTAAAATACGTGCCATTTGGATATTATGTAATTTATAACTAATTGGACAGTATTTTCATACTTTTAATTCTGGATTACAAAAAATTTGACCAGAAAAACCTTAAATGATCGTCGAATCACCCAAAAGTTTTGAAGTTGCACATAGGAAGTAGAGCACATTAGGAATCCTTATGTAGTTTATTATCCCCTGAGCTTTTGGCTAAGATGCAAAGAACAAATGTATGAAATATTTAATCGCCAAAATTCTCTTAAGACAAGTAGTTTAGATTTCCCAAATAGCAAAATCGTAGGAATATTGTTTGTCGTCAATACGTAGTACAACTACGTCAGTAGTCTATTATGTAAGTTCAACTGTCCATGCTGTTGGCGGCAATTTCAATTTAGAAGACGAAATTTTCGTATCTTTTCAATTGGAGGCAGGGGTTCAAATAAAGCGGTGGTCCGAGGTTGCGACCTTCCACTTTTGCAGTCGGACTTTCGACTTGGTTACTAGCTATGCCCAACCCTCGACTTGAAAGAAAATTTAAAAAAATAACTTTGCAAACCTTTTTACCAAAGTCTCCTTATAAACGATCTCAAAACTTATTTTCATCATTATTATTCATGACAGCGATGTTCATTTTGTTCAACCGCTAGCTTTATACAGAAAATCGCCGACAAATATTGTGTAAATTCGAGTAAAATCGTATCTGACAAAAACAACATTGAAAACAAAATGGCTGCCGACAATTACAATATCGGATCCAATTCCAGAAGCGGATAAGGGTAATTCTGGGTTTTGGCGATCAACTAAAAAAAAATCCAGACAGGTGACAAAATACATCTACGCATGGTAAATAAATATAAACACCAGAATTGAAAACCAAAAGATGTATGTAAAAGAAATCAAAAGCAGAAAATATTTTGTACAGAAACTCAAAATTACTTTTTGACAAAGTTTAAATGTCAAAATCCAATACAATGTAACAGCTGGGAACAGTATATCTAATAATATATATGTTCCTGGTGACAGTATAAATTTTCTTTATCAGTGATAAATGTTTGTAATGCATGTTAGATGCTTTTAAGTGTAAACATATTACTGCAATTTCAATGGGTATTTTTTTTCTAAATTTTGATGGGTCAGTTAAAATAGCTTGAAGTTTCTTACTTTATTTTCACAAATAGTGCAACTAGATTATATGATACCTGAATGTAAGCAAATCATATGATATATAGTGGAGTCCTTTGGGCCACTCTCCCCCCTTCCTGTTTGAAAACTTTGAAACGGATGAGATCCCCACCCCTCAACCATATACATTTATGGGACTAATCAAATGAAATATAGGGGAAGTCCCTAGGGTCATCCCACCCCCTCCTGTTTTAGAACTTGGAAACAGTTGAGATCCCCACCCCTAAACCATATTTATTCATGTATGGGACAATATAACTAATCAAATGAAATACAGGGGAGTCCCTGGGGTCACCCCACCCCTCCTGTTTGGGAATTTTGAAAAGGCGAGATCCCAACCCCTAAACCATATATATATATATGTATGGGACAATATGATAAATCAAATGAAATATAAGGGGAGTCCCTGGGGGTCACCCCACCTCTCCTGTTTGAGAACTTGGAAACGGTCGAGATCCCCACCCCTTAACCATATATATTCATGTATTATACTTTTACAAGCTTGTACTCAAGTCAACTTGAACTACTAATAGTCAACTAATACCAACGTTAACTATCAACTATAACAACTGCAATCATTGCGAACTTGTACCACTGCAGACTCATGACCATGAAAAAATATACTTAATGTAAGCGTTGCTTTTGAAAACCTTGATAAAATATGAATTATTTGCCTTAATGATTAATTCATTAAATGAACATAAGTGTACAATATATGAATGTTTAATGTTTGTTCTTTTAAATCTTTAAAAAAAAAATTGAAGCAACATTGCCACAGTTTTCATAATTATGTTTGCCTTGGTTTTTGGTTAACTGCCTACAACGCTTACAGTGCTTTGATTATTTCAGGTTAAGGCAGCTGAGTGGGCCTTAGACAATGGTGTTGCCACTGTAATTTGTAATGGTAACCAGGATCATGCACTCAGAGATATATTTGCTGCAAAGAAAATTGGCACATTTTTTACTAAGACTGAGAGTTCTGCTCCTGTAGAAGTTCAGGCTATACATGGTATGTACAAAGTAGGAATGTAGTTATTCTCAACTGGACAGCAACCCGACTAAACAAGTAATCAAAATACTAATATAGGGCAACAGAAAGTCATGAACAAAAATACCTCAAGCTCTTAACTACCCTAAAAAATGTGAGCAATTTTCAAGGAAATCTCCAGATAATAAAACACTTTGAAAGATATAGATAAGATTACAACAAATTTATCTTAATTTCAAATGGTGAACATGCACATACTTCTTTCTAGACTTTTATTCATCATTTTTTTTTTTAGACTTTTCTATCTCCCATCAAAATGAGGTCACTGGCATCTGTATCCAAAATGGCTTTAACAAGAGAGTTCACGTTTGATTTCCCAAACCTCTCATTTCAGGCCACCAATATTTTTCAAAAAACTAACATTTGTTGAACATCAGATCAAGTAACAAAAAGAAAATAGACATACAATCCTTCAGTTAATCAATGTCATATGAAAATAACATTTGATTAATTTTGTACATCCAAAGCTTTTTTCTGGAATAATATGTCAGCATGCAGGAGAATCTTGAAAATAAAAAATTGAAAGATGTGCTTTAATAGACAGGTGAATATCCAAAACTGTCAAACTTCCAAGATAATTCCTTAATGCTGTGCCTTAAGGGATAAATCCCCTTTCATGTTGATAATTTCAAATCAAACCCTAGTTAAAATAATATGTCAAAATTACAAATGATTGATTTGGTATAAAAATTGTTCCCTCTGAAATGATATGTTTCTTAAGTCAGTTTTATATGTAAATGTCAGGAGACAGTTAAAGATACTTGAGTCGGAGAGAATCAAACCTTAGTTAAATTAATGTGTCAAAATTACAAATGAGTATTATTTTTGAAAATATTAATTATTATTTGTGTATTAGATTGCCTTATTTAATACAGTATCTTAATATGTAGGACAAGAAAATCAAAATGATATAAAAATAAGTAGATATTTATAAAGTCCAATTTTGATTTACATTCGTTTCAGCCAGAGAAGGAAGTCGAGCATTACAAGCTTTGACTGGTGAACAGAGAGCTGTAATAATAAACAAACTGGCTGATTTATTACTGACAAGACAGACAGATATATTGAATGCTAATCAGATAGATGTTGATAAAGCTTATACTGATGGTGAGAACCAATATAAATGTCAAATATGCTTCGCCTCTTTTTCATACTAAACTATCAAGATTTAATAATTATTATGAATCAAACGAGTTGTGTATTAATAGTCAATCAGACAGCATACATAGTTTTGAACATTTTGTTATGCACCCTCCATAAGTTATGTCCCGATGTAAAGGAGGGGGCATTAAGTTTTACCCTTGTCCATCTGTACATACATAAAAAAAGAATGGAAATGGGGAATGTGTCAAAGCGACAACAACCCGACCATAGAGCAGACAACAGCCGAAGGCCACCAATGGGTCTTCAATGTAGGGAGAAACTCCCGCACCCAGAAGCAACCTTCAGCTGGCCCCTAAACAAATATGTATACTAGTTCAGTGATAATGGACGTCATACTTAACTCCGAATTATACACAAGAAACTCAAGTTAAAAATATACAAGACTCACAAATGCCAGAGGCTCCTGACTTGGGACCGGTGAAAAATTGCGATCTCAACCCTCCCCCTATACCTCTAGCCAATGTAGAAAAAACACACGCTCAACAATATGTACAGTAAAACTCAGTTTAAGAGAAGTCCGATGTCAGAATATGAAATAAAAGAAAATAAACAAAATGACAATATAAATACATAAATAACAACAGACTACTAGCAGTAACTGACATGCCAGCTCCAGACCTCAATTAAACTGATTGAAAGATTATGTCTTCATCATATGAATATCAGGCACATTGACAATCCCTTCCGTTAGGGGTTTAGTATTTTACCATCATAAAATATATGAGAAGAACATAACCCGTGTCATGCCAACATCTGGTTTTAGAATAAATGTGTTTAATTCCGATGCAAAGACCCTATAAGTGAATCAATTTAAAGCCAAAATATGCAATCTTTAATGACCTGACAACAGTATCGTAACTATATCCCTTCTTAATAGGTCTGTTTAAAGGTTTTGTTAGCTTTTGAGGAGAATACTGACATTTTTGTGCTTTCTTAAGAACATTACCATAAAAGATTGGATGTGAAATACCTGAACGTATAAGATCTCTGCATGTTGAGTTATATTTACAAATTATTTCCTTATGCCAATGATAAAATTTAGTAAATGTTTTGACTAGTTTGTGATATCGAAAACCTTGGTGTAATAATTTTTCAGTAATACATAAATTTCTCTCGCTAAAGTCTAATACGTTGTTACATACACAAGCGAAGAGTGCAAGAATAGAATCTTTTAATCTCACTTATATGCCATTTGATTGAAAAGTTTCAACCATTAGAAATGTATTGTACTCATTCTAATATTTTTTATGCCCTTGGCGTAGGCAACTGGGTAAAAAGTGTTAAAGTTGACTGGCCATCCTTCCATCTCTCTGTCCTTTTGTCAGTCCCATTTTCGTATCCACATTCTTAACTTAAGTTTGCCTCATGGAAATTTTATGAAACTCCTACACAATGCTGAGAACCAAAACTCACAGGGTTCAAACTTATTAATTGGGTCACTTACTCTTCTAGATTTATCAGGGGCATTCTTTTTTATTATGGCCCCGTAACAAAGTTGTTGGTGCCATATAGTTTTTACCCTTGTCCGAAATTCCGTAATTCCAACCGAAATTCCAAAATTACGTCATTCCGTCATTCCGCAACAAACCATTATACGGAGTTTTTTTCTAAACGCCTTCAGATATTGGGCTGATTTTTGGTATGTGAGTTACAGATCAAGTTTAAGTTTCGTTCCGCTCTGCTACGAAATTACGGGCTTTGGACTTTGATAAATTGTTGAAAATCACAGTTATACAGACTTTTTTTCTAAACGCCTTCAGATATTGGGCTGATTTTTGATATGTGAGTTAACTATGATGAGTTACAGATCAAGTTTAAGTTTCGTTCTGCTCTGCTAATTTTTGCCGAAATTACGGGCTTTGGACTTTGATAAATTGTTAAAAATCACAGTTATATGGACTTTTTTTCTATACGCCTCCAGATTTTGAGCTGATTTTTTATATGTGAGACTACCATCATGTTTGAGTCCACATGTGTTATTCAAATTGCAGATTTTTCAACTTTTTGGGACGGAGCCATTTGTGTCGCTTTGACACATCTAGTTTGTATATATTTTTTCAAATTGTTTTTAGAATTTGATTACAGTGTACCACTACATTTACTGGTAATACAGTGGACAGTGTTTACAGAAAATGATATGTGTTTACCATTTATTCAAGAAATTCAGTGTGTTAATTATTATTACAGGGGTAGACAGTGTGTTAATTATTATTACAGGAGTAGACAGTGTGTTATTTATTATTACAGGGGTAGATAGTGTGTTAATTATTATTACAAGAGTATACAATGTGTTAATTTTTATTAAAGTAGTAGATAGTGTGTTAATTATTATTACAAGAGTATACAATGTGTTCATTTTTATTACAGGAGTAGATAGTGTGTTAATATCAAGACTTGTGTTAAATGAGAAGAAGCTGAAAACATTACATACAGGACTGAAACAGATAGCTAAAACATGTGATTCTATTGTTGGCAGAGTAACCAGGCGAACTCAAGTAGCTGAAGGTTTAGAACTTTGTCAGATTACTGCACCAATAGGTGTACTCATGGTCATATTTGAATCTCGTCCAGATGCACTCCCACAGGTATACTATCTTTTGTTGTCAATAGGGACCTGTTATTTGAAAATTAATTTCTATTAATTACTAAATGAAGACCACATATTAACAGCTAGATGTGTTACTTGATTATTGTGTTGTTGAGTTATTGTTTTATTGAGCCCTACCATCCTTCCCAGTACTTAAATGTTTGAAACATGTTAGAAGCGATACACAACTTGTTTTATTCTTGCCTTATTTTATATGATAAATACTATATCACATTTGTATGTCTATTTGTTAGGTTGCTGCTCTAGCTATTAGTAGTGCTAATGGTTTGTTACTAAAAGGAGGAAAGGAAGCATCTAACAGTAACAAATTATTACATGAATTGGTGGAAGAGGCATTGGAACCTTTTGTTCCTAAAGAAACTGTAGCTCTGGTAAGTTTATATTTATAGATTATCGGTGATCATCTCAACGAGATTGATTTTCTCGCTTGAGCCTGGACAGCGAAAGCGAGAAAGGCAATCGAGTTGAGATGAACAATGATAATCTTTTTATCGCTATTTTTACTATGACGACTTTGTCAATTTCATGTTAATTATGTTGGCAACGCCAACTGCATGCTTAGTTTCTAGCGATAATTTTCCATCTCGAGCGAGTAGCATGATATGAAAATTTTCTCAAAAAAAGATCAAAGGAAAAATGCACAAAATAGCGATAAACAGTATTAATCATGGAAATCCGTTAACATGGAAAATAATATAAACAAGTGAAATTTTAGAATTTACATACATGCTTAAAAATTAATTCAATCGTAGGAAAAGATTTGCATGAAATTCTTGATTTGTTGTGCTACTCTGGATTATGGATCAAAAGACAGTTTTTATTTTTCATATTCTTTATTTTCTGTTTTATCAGGTTATGTTAACCTTAGATGATAAGCAATCATACATGTCAACCTCTGACAATGGGAAATCATGTCATGACATGACATGATATGTCAAAAAGCGTGTGAAAACGCGTGACGTAGATGCGGACTTGTTAATATGAATGTGGTAATGTTCCTAATTTCATACAAATTTGTGAATATAAAAAAACAATATTATATTCTACCATGAACTTTTATTGTATTAAACAGTGGTCTGTTATGTTGCTTTTAAAGCACCACCACTAGGCACATATTCAAAACAACTGCCAGTTTCAAGTTTAGTTACATTTATTTGATAACAGCACACAATACAAATGTAACATAGTCAAGTTCTGATCAGAATTCAGTGTCAATTTCTTTATAATTGAAAAGGCTCTCCCACAGTAGGAATTGATATTTGACTGAATTAGCTTCATCAAGATTTGAAAGAATGTCATAATGTTGGTTTTTTTGGCAATGTAAAATGTCATCTATTATCTCTGTCATTGCTGTGGCCCATTGCTATTGTCTGGTTAAAACTGGGTAGTTCATCAGAAGAAAGCTGGTACTATGAGAGCTGATCCAACAGTTCTGTGATATTTTTATCCCCATGGCCTGTAGATTTCTGTTGCCGTGTTGGCTAGATTTGAAACTGAAATTGAAAAAGAAAAATGTTTTATAAATTTGATTTCCATTTATAGATAAACATGTTAAATGTTTATTCAATTAGCTACATTGTATTTCTCCTCTCACATGTATTGTTTTTTATCATTGCAACATAGAATGCACAAATTATGCGTTACTCGTCACTCGATCATTTAAACTCGAACTCCAAAATATAATTTATAAATCTTGAATCTGCGCACATCGTTTTGGCTTAACAATCGGCACTTTAGACGACGGTACAGGCCCTGAAAGTGACCTCTTTCTGTGCACATTTCCCCTATAAAGTGAATTTGAAAAAAAGTCACAAAATCGTTAAAACTAATCACAAACTACTTACCTTTTACTGTTTGTCCATATAGAAAAATAAACGGCAGCCAAACAATTACTTCGAATTTTTCGGTATTTATAGCCGAATAAGGAAAAAACCCGAAAATAGCGATATCACTAACGACCAAAAAATGAAAAGAACGAAAAAGCGTGTAATTGCGTGTAAAGTTGTGAAAAGCGTGTACACGCCATGTGACAAAATCCTCGCGTGTAAACCGTTGAAAAAGCGTGTATTACACGCGAATATCATGTCACTTGACATGTATGTAAGCAATCAACTTTGTCAGTCATAAGCACTATTATAAACATTGACTCATTCATTGCTTGCTTTTGACATAAACTAACTACTTGTAGCTTACGATCTAGCATGATGCTTTTACTAGATAAATTATTAAAGTTAAAAAAACTTATTTTAATAAGGAATTTTACTTGTCAAATCAACAGATTAAAAAATTGTTAAAAAATACCATTTTGCAGTTTAACTGAATCAACATACTGTGCCGTTAAAATAGATTTTTTTTCCAAAACTAAGTTCAAGGCATGAAATACAAATTTATAATATAAAAATATGATGTAGAATGATTGACAGTGAGACAACTGAAAGACCAAACAACGAAAGGGCAAGGATGATAACAATAGCAGGTCACATTTTGGCCTTAAGCAATGAGCCAAAATCCTAACAATATACAACTATAAAGGACCCTGTTAAGGATGTTCGCTGCTCTTGTTTTTTACTTTTTGTCAAGAGAAAACCATTTTTTTTTAAATTTTCAAACAGCTCAAAAACAAAGACATGAACTTTTATTTTTTCTCTATATCTTACTAGATTTATCATTTTTTCCTGACATGTTGATTATTTTTATTCAATCAAAGTGTGGTTCTTTTGATCTGAGTACGATATTTATCTACTCTTGCCTGTTTAATTTTAGATATTTTAAATGCTCAGTTATTTAATTGTCTTGAGTGGATTATGTTGTATCACACTCTATGTAGGGGTAGAATCTATACAGTCTTTTAAATAGAATGTTATTTTGAAACAACGTAGCGAACATCCTTAACAAAATGTGAAACGGTCTGAATTAAGTAATTTATGATTTTACAGATAAATGAGGTACAGTAAAGAAGGGAACAAGGGATAAGTTTCAGATGCTTATTTAAAAGCTATATATACTCTGTAATTAGATGCTTTAAAACAGCTTTGAACTACTGGTGGAGGGATGGATTAGGATGATTTAAAAACAAAACTCGTTGAAATATGTCACAATACTCAGATCTTACCTCACCTTCTCCTTTTACATAACAACATTTTTCATTCAGTCTTATTCTCATATTTTTAATAATTTATAAAATATGGCTAACAAATTGAAATTTTTCTGCAGCCTGGTGATCATGATGGATAGAGTCTAACCTGCTTTGATATTTCCTTTATTTTTTACAAATCTTTTCGTAAATTCATAGATGACACTCAAACGACAAACTGGTTATAATTTTTGGTCAAATACAAATGATCATAAACCCAAAAACTACTTTACTGTTTCCAAATATAACTTCTTTAGCAAACATAACTTTAATTCCGGGATTCTGTCCACTTCAATATTCACTAGGCTTTGGTTGACTCTTGTGTATACTTGTTTACAGTATATATATAAATAAAAGAGGTGTGGTTTGATTGACAAGGAACAAACTAGCCACAAGAGACCAAAGTACTGATATATTTGATATTTATAGGTGAGCAGGAAAGAAGATATAGAAGATTTGTTACAGATGACAAACTACATAGACCTTGTGATTCCCAGGGGATCTAGTGATATGATAGCTAAGATCCAGGCTGCCAGTAAAGGGATACCAGTCCTCGGACACAGTGAAGGGGTCTGTCATGTCTATATAGATAAAGAAGCCAATCATGACATGGCTCTCAAGATCGGTAAGTCCTCGGACACAGTGAAGGGGTCTGTCATGTCTATATAGATAAAGAACCAACCATGACATGGCTCTCAAGATCGGTAAGTCCTGGACACAGTGAAGGGGTCTGTCATGTCTATATAGATAAAGAAGCCAATCATGACATGGCTCTCAAGATCGGTAAGTCCTCGGACACAGTGAAGGGGTCTGTCATGTCTATATAGATAAAGAAGCCAACCATGACATGGCTCTCAAGATCGTAAGTCCTCGGACACAGTGAAGGGGTCTGTCATGTCTATATAGATAAAGAAGCCAACCATGACATGGCTCTCAAGATCGGTAAGTCCTCGGACACAGTGAAGGGGTCTGTCATGTCTATATAGATAAAGAAGCCAACCATGACATGGCTCTCAAGATTGGTAAGTCCTCGGACACAGTGAAGGAGTCTGTCATGTCTATATAGATAAAGAAGCCAACCATGACATGGCTCTCAAGATCGGTAAGTCCTGGGACACACTGAAGGGGTCTGTCATGTCTATATAGATAAAGAAGCCAACCATGACATGGCTCTCAAGATCGGTAAGTCCTTAGACACAGTGAAGGGGTCTGTCATGTCTATATAGATAAAGAAGCCAACCATGACATGGCTCTCAAGATCGGTAAGTCCTCGGACACAGTGAAGGGGTCTGTCATGTCTATATAGATGAAGAAGCCAATCATGACATGGCTCTCAAGATCGGTAAGTCCTCAGACACAGTGAAGGGGTCTGTCATGTCTATATAGATAAAGAAGCCAACCATGACATGGCTCTCAAGATTGGTAAGTCCTCGGACACAGTGAAGGGGTCTGTCATGTCTATATAGATAAAGAAGCCAACCATGACATGGCTCTCAAGATCGGTAAGTCCTCGGACACAGTGAAGGGGTCTGTCATGTCTATATAGATAAAGAAGCCAACCATGACATGGCTCTCAAGATTTGTAAATAATATTTTACTTTCATAATTTAAGTCTGCTTAAAAAGTAAAGTGGAGAATATTGAGTAAAATTATTTTGATTAAATTAAGTTTTTTGTACCCACCATCTTATTTCAATACCTCTATTGTACAGTAAGTAATCTGTTTAAAATAATGATTAAAGGTACACTAATGAGATCAATGGGAAATACACAACAGGTCAAATTCAAAATTGACTTTTTGAAGATCTCTTGTACCATATTCCATTATAGAATAAGCTGAGAATATTTTTTTATTTTTTTTAGGTAATTCAAAGTTAATTTCTGTATAAATCACCTGGTCAGGAGAAATTTGTAGTAATTTCCCTGTTTTTTCTGACTTAGCCTGACTTTATTGATCTGACTTTTATTTTTCAGTGAGAGATTCAAAGTGTGACTATCCTTCAGCATGTAATGCAGTAGAAACCGTCCTTATCAACAAACATCTACTAAAATCAACTTTCTTTGAGACTCTTTTAGATATGTTAAAGAGCGAAGGGGTAGGTACATTATAGCAGAATATTTACACATTAATTAAATTTATAGTTAATACAAAATTTTGCCATACAATTGTTAATTCTATGCAAACATTGAGATGCAACTTAGCCTAATTTCTAGCCCTAGGACAGAAAGCCGTGGTTTAGTGGTTAGTGCATTCGACTACAAACACAAAGGTTCCTGGTTTCCATCCCTATTCTGGGGAGAAAATTTCAGGGACTTAATTTTTGGCACTCCCTTGACACCATTTGCGAGTATGGTCTCGAGAAATGAAGATAGTCTGTCTGATGGGGACGATAAATGGCTGACCTGTGTAACAATGGAGAGCAATATCTCTTGCACGTGAAAGACACCCTTGTAGATTTCAAAAAAGAGAAGGCGGCTAATGCCACTACAAAGCAGCACTCACACCCACAAAGTGGAAAATGATTAATATAAGTTGTAAATAACTTGTTTCCCCAATCCACTATAAATACATATGTTTTAACTAAATCAGTGAGCGGTTTAACTTGTACATTCTTCTTCTACAATATTCATAACTTTTTTTATCTTTATGAATTTTATTGTTTTGTCAGGTGAAGATATATGCTGGACCTAGAATGTCCAGTGTTTTAAAGTTTGGACCACCACCTGCTGTTTCCTTACATAAAGAATATGGAGGATTAGAATTGACCATCGAAATCGTAGAAAATACCACCGAGGCTGTCAACCATATTAATAAATACAGCAGTTCACATACAGATGTTATAATTACTGATAATGGTATTATTTCTTTAAGAAAATTTTCACATATTATGGTATACTGTTGTTCTTTGTCAGCATGTTAGACAATACCTCAAATACACTTATACTAATTTGCTTGAAACTTTGGTGAATTGATAATATCTATTGACGTGGGTTTTTATTGATATAAAAGGAGGGATTTTCCAGTTTTCGGACAAAAGCACTACAGTTTTCATGAAACTTTTGTGACTGGTTCATTATCTTTTAAAATAAGGTTTTTATAAATCATTGATTTGAGATTGAAGAGTTCTTAGACTTTATTCTTTGAAAAAGCGATGGACGTATCATGCCCTCATGGCACAGCTCTTTATCAACTTGACCTAGACATAGCTTATATAACATTTGAAATAAATTTGAAAATCAGGAAAAAATTGTACACATGAAAGCACTCACAATGAAATGTTCATATAATTATTATTTTAGTTTTAGTTGACCATCACTGATATAAATTTTATAAAAATCTGGCAAGAATTGTACATATAATAGGGTTAAAAAGACCAGACATACAGACAAATGAATGGACAGACAGACAGCCAGTATTTCTATGTCCAATAACAAGTGACTTTTATCTACACTGCAAAAAAATTAATGTGTTAATTTTTCAATGTTATTAGCAACTGTAGGTCCATACAGCCTCTGACAATGAACAAACCCATACCTTGTAGCATAGTATAAATATAAAATCATTGTTTGAATTGGAGATATTTTCAAATTTGTTTTCTAAGACATTCTTTTTTCTCTTTTAGTCACAATTGATATTTATAATCAATGTACTTTTGTCAGATGTACTTTATTTTTTTATTGCCAATTTTTAGTGCATCATCGTAATATTTGTATCTGAGTAGTATAGAGAAATTCCTTGCTGTCCAGCAAGAGGGTTCAAAATTGGATTAACTAATTATTTTTCCCCTTTCTTGTGATCAAAGTATATAAAATTGAGAATGGAAATGTGGAATGTGTCAAAGAGACATCAACCCTACCCAAGAGCAGAAAACAGCCAAAGGACACCAATGTGTCTCAACAAAGCTAGAAAATTCCCCACCCAGAGGCTTGCTGGCCCCTAAACAAACAAGTGTACTAGTTCAGTGAAAATGGACCTCACACTAAACCAAAACATATAAATGAACTAATTACAAAGGCCAGGGGCGCTTGACTTGGGTCAGGTTTAAAAAAAATGCATGCATGACTCTCAAGGAAGAGAATTAAATGTTGTTGTTTTTTTTAAGCATTTATAAGCATGATTTTTATAAGGTTACTTATTTTGTTGGTTATTTTGATTTATGACCTTTTATATCAAGATTATAAACTGCTTCCCTTCCATTGTTTAAGAAATGTTCTTGGCTATTAGCTTTTAACCTTTTTTTCAGAACACTATGCCAGTGAGTTTTTGAAAGGTGTAGACAGTGCCTGTGTATTTCACAATGCCAGTACAAGATTTGCTGATGGTTACAGATTTGGTCTAGGTTAGTATTGTAAAGTTTTCCTTGCTGCTGACTCAGGTTTTATATATATTGATTATCTAACTGTTGTTTAGATTGTTTGATCTTCAGAAGAAATACCTTTCAAGTACTGCTGCATTTGATGAAGACATTTAAATCATCAGAGCTCCAAATTATTTTCAATTTTGTCTGGCCTGGAACTTTGTCAACCCTTTATGAATATTTTGCAAACAATATTGATACAAAAGGTGAACTCATTCTGGATGCATGAAACTAACTACCACAAAAAAATTATTATGAATTGAATCCTCAAAATATTTTCAATAAAATTATATATGATTACTAGCTTCAACTACAATTTGAATAGAATTTACAGAATTTATTTTTAGATAACCCAGTGGTTGTCACGCAACATATGTAATATGTTATGCCATTTATAACTTGTCATTTAGTAAATTCATTGTAACATTATATTTGTTCTGTAGGAGCAGAGGTAGGCATCAGTACAACCAGGATCCATGCTAGGGGACCAGTAGGAGTTGAAGGATTACTGACATCCAAATGGCTTTTACAAGGACATGGACAAGCAGCTGCAGACTTTGCTGATGGCCAGGAGCAATTTATACACAAAAGTTTACCATTGGACTACAGTGACAAAGTGTTTAATAGTTCAGACAATTCTACTGAAGGACAGCAATAAAATTAGTCTTAAAATAAAAATAGCAACCAATAATAACGTTTAATTTAGTGTTTTAAATTATTATTAATAGGTCATTAATTAATGTTGACTGATCACAAATGCTAATTTTTTTCAGGTTATTGAGATGGTCATATTTCAATTATTAACATTTTGATTTATATTTGGCTGAACAAGCTAATTGTAAGTTACTTAAATTTCCCAAAACTTTACCAAAAATAGAAAATTGCATAATAGTGGCTACGTCTTGTTGACTCAATATGATGTCATAGCTGAAAGCTAGGTTTCAGTCAAAAAAAATTTCAAACTAAAATATATAGCACAAGTGAAGCCAAAACTTTTTTTGCCACCAATAATTGTTGTTGTTATTGGTTTTGGTAGGCAGCCACCAATAAGATAATGCTATAGTGTGTGATAACATTGTGTGAGGGAATTCGACGTTTGATGTACCACTGTTCACTCCAGTGCAATTTATGACAATACCACTGCATCAATCAGAATTATTTTTTTGCAGTGTTTTAAGAAATGATTTTGCTTTGTTGTCGCGTATTATTTGTGAAACATTCAATGTTTTAAAAAGGCGAATTTTCTTTATAAAGTCAATGATTATGTTGACTTTTGAAGGCCAAACTTTCTACAGCCTTAAATACGCTAATGAAAGATCCAAAAACTATACCAATACATAACGACATGTTTATGAAATTATAACAAATCTATTGGTTAACAAATTTTTACTAGTTATTGCAAAATAATGAACTTAATATATCTGACATTTTCTCCCTACCCAGTTTACCCCTATACATTTTTATGATGTGGACTGGTCATTGTTATTGAATCGTAGGCAATTTGATTGGATTAAGTTGTTATTAGTTTACCTTCAAACTTGTTTATGCTTTTCATACATGACTATTGATTAACTAGAACGTGCATGAATGTGTACGTAACTAAAGTGACCTTCAAACTGGACACTGGACGAGTCAATATTATGTTTTATCAATGAAAGTTAAGGTATGAAAGGTAAGAATTGCCACTTATTCGATTTTCACAAAATTTTCAGAATATACAGTTGAAAGGTTATTTTTTAAAAGCCTATTGTGAAGAGTAAAGAGAAAGTTTACAAATAATACGTTTTGTTCCATTAAACAAGTCATTTTCGTAAGAGAAATACCGAAATATATTTTACGAACGACTACGGCAGGTAAAATTATTATTTATCATAATAAAAAAAAAGAATTTTTCAGTCTCATTGGAATATGTTGATTACAATTAATCCCAAACTTCAGAAGTAAGTAACTAAAGTCAAAATATGTCCGATCTGCCTATTTCTGCACATCAAAAGTCAATACGATCGTTTTAAAGTCAATTTCGTCTACCTCACAAAATCTTGTTAGGCACTATAGTATACTTTTTTTTTCCATCTTAATGTGAGTCATATTAAAATATTGTAAATAATATTGCACTTTATCATATTCCTTATCATTTCATAACGTTAAATCAGGAATTTTTTTTGATTTTTTTTTTTTTTTGGACAAATTTGGTCTCAATTTTCCCCCCCCCCCCCCCCCCCCCCCCCCTCCTCCTTTTTCTTCTTTTCATAAAAAACATATGAAAAATGACAGCATCATTGATTTAAAATATAGGAAATTGTAACTTCTGTTC
Organism: Mytilus edulis; assembly: GCA_019925275.1. Classification (NCBI taxonomy): domain Eukaryota; kingdom Metazoa; phylum Mollusca; class Bivalvia; order Mytilida; family Mytilidae; genus Mytilus; species Mytilus edulis. The sequence continues at coordinate 14,338,098 of CM034355.1, read as the reverse complement.
ATGTATTTGTCATATGTGTTAATTATTTCATTTTACAAAATCCAGCGTTATTTTTAAAAAGAAACATCCTAGCCAATTGGTGACATATTTAAATCACTAAGCTTATTTGGGTATTTGTATTGTGATCAATCCTCAGAATTTTTTTTAAAAGGTTTCATAATTTCTTTCAAATTTTCATGTTTGCATGAGGTTCTAAAATTAAATATGCAACATACAGTTATGATGTTTCTACAAATAGCAATAGGTGCCTTTGTTATGATGTGGAATGGAGATATGGTAAAGCTCATAAAAAAGTCAGAGGAATCTCAATCTAATCTACACTTTGAATGTTTGAAATATTGACACCTATATATAAGACATTTTAGTCTGATTTATATCCATCCCTTGATGTTCTAGTAATTTCTCTGTCAATTAATCATCCACATTGTGCAATATTTTTTTTTTATCTACTAAGAGGATTTTTTCAATTTCTTTTTTTAAAGAAAAACGTTTGACAATGGATCATGAATTGTTAAAAATGTGTTGACTAGTTTTCTTAACTTTGCAGTACTGTACAACAGTAACAGAAAATTAAATAGATAATGTATATTTTGTTAACAATGAACTACTTAGTGCTACAAGTAATTATGGGTCGTGCAGTCTTCTCATTCCTGCTAATGTTTATTTTACTACCTCAAAATTAAGAATGTTTAATGCAATATGAATAAATCCTTTTTCCTGTTTGAAATGTTTACTGTCTTTATGAACTTCTCTTTTTCATAGATACTTTTATCAGCATATATGTACATATATCACCTCACAAGACTTCGACATGTGTTTTTAGGAAAATCACCTGTTTTCTAATTGAAATCCTGTGTCTAGAAATGTTGAATTGCACAGGTTGTACATGCTAATCATTGTGGCTACCATATTTTGATTGTTATTATGTTAATATGCTGTCTCATTTAAATTTTACTTGAATAGCTCTTTAATCATATTCTTAATACAAATAATTCGTATATACAATATTCTCCATGATAATGGCTAGATCTGTTTATATTTTAATTTGAAGTGCGTATTATATTGTCCTCCACCAAGCATTAACTCCAAGATCTGAAGGAATTTTTATATTACAGCTTTTTCCATCTTTTTACCAGATGACGAAAAAGAAGGACTTCTCTGTTATCAAGCTTGTTTAAATAAATGGTAACTAAATATTTTGACAATTCATTGAAAATGCACAAACTTAGATATATGTTTGATTAAATGTATGTAATAATTATGACTTTAAGATTTGAAATATATACAATGATATCAATGGTCTGTTTCCTGATTACCAAATCACTAGTCTTAGTCATAGTCTTGTTTTCAAGCTTTGTCTTTTTTATACAACTTATAACCAAAAATTAGATAAAAACCCTTGAGAGAAAGGTTTTGTTATGTTTTCTTACAATAACCAATATTCTTTGATGGGTTTTTGATAGACTTGTGGTGCTGGTACATTTTGTTTATCTTTTATATTTCATATTTCCATAAAATTTTGAATTATATTGCTATTCATGTTACTATAATTTTGTATGATTGTTAGGGTTTTTTTTTCTCTTGTTTTTTTTAGCATTAAAGAACAATATCAATATATTGCACACTTTGTTACTGTGTTGCTTCACTGGTTTAGCCATCTTAATGAAGATTGTATGGATATTTGTGCATTAAAATCATGAAAAATTTACACCTCAGGGTAAATAGATGATTGATTCATCCTAGAATATCTAACTGTAACTACTGGAATAGTTTACTTTGTTACCCTAAATTAATAAAGAATTTTTATAATCATTATTGGTAGAAAAAACTGTTATCAAATTTCACAAATAAAAGACATATCCTTATTTAAACAACTGGAATATGTCATATATTCTAAGATATTTGAAAAGTCATTTATGCTTAACAATTTATTGAATATTTTTATAAAAGTTTCATATTTAAATCATACTTTAATCAAAGTTTTTTAGCTCAGGTGCTCTGAGTAATTACAGCAGTACATATATGAGACTTGAAGTCTTCAAATTTTTATATTAAGAACATTTAATTTCACCATTCCAACTTTATACTGATAAAAACATTCTTGCGCAATCAGCTGCACTTTTTGTCTATTGATAAATGACCAGTCTGATTTAAAATAAAACTATAAATCCCAAAGTCTTTGCCCATTTTTATTGTGAAAGGGCAAAGTACAGTGTTTTCTAAGGGATGTATTGTATTTTGTTGTTGTTTACTGTCTATTGTCAAAGATCTGCATGTTTGATTAGAATAATATATGTATTGATGAAAATTGTAATAATACTTTTGCTCAAAAGTAACTTGTACTACTGTTGTTTATGTTTAATTGTTTTGAATAGTTTGTAAACATTTTGACAAAGCGAAACCTGAGACAAAAGTCGATTTCAGTTTATTGTTAAATTGAGTATTTATTCATGAAACTACTGCACATTAAATAAATATTTCCATAAATCATGAAATTAAATTATTTTACAATTAGCAGTATTGTAATTTATTAAATAAAGATAATATAATTTGAAGGATAACATATTTTGAAACAAATGATTTTTAATTAAAATTGAAATGCTATTTCTTGTTATTTATATTTGTCTGGTATGAAGTTCAGCCACTGATAACAGACGGAGAAGTCCCTTTACTGTACTAGATATAGAGGTGTGACTTTTTTGTACATTGGTTAAAAACAACTGAAAAAAGGTTCAATTTCCCTTGTATTTGTTGTATAAGTTGTCACTTCCTACTAGACATTGAATACCAAAGAGTCTAATTTATAAACTGAACTTTTTTAATAAAAACCTTGACATATTTCCATAATTTCAAAAATGCTACATGAATATTTTTCCTGTTTTAACAAATTTTGCATCAAAGGACCTCACTAACCAAACATTTGTTCATTTCTATGTAGCAACATTCCAGCAGCACCTGCATTTAGAGTATATATCTCCCAATTGATACAATATTCCATGGTTTGTCTTTCCTATCATGATTTCCTTGATAGAGGGTTGCTGCTTACAAGGAAACTATTAGACTAAGAGTTGCAGGTGGCAGGTTGGACACAATCATGAGTTGGTTGATCGCTATGGAATATCTTTTTTACAGAGGATATAAGTTATGTTCCTGATGTCATAACCACAATCCTATATCTTTTTATGATTGTGATCTACCGAATTAGACTATTGACTGGGGTTTGTAATAACATGAGCAACACAATGGGTGCTTAGTCTTTAGCTTTCTATATTTTGTCTTGTGTACTATTATTTGTTTGTTTGTCTTTTTTTATCCATGGCATTGTTTATTTTCAATCTATGAGTTTTAATGTCCCTCATGTTCCTGAAAGGTACATACCCGTATTTCCAACAGAATTTTATTTACTTTTACTTTTCCCGGATTAACTGGCTAAACTTTTCAACATTGCCTTTATTTGCTATCTTCAGGAGTTTATAATTCAGTTATCTGTTAAGAAATATGTCATTATTTTATAAGAATCTTAAAAATACACATATCAGGCTGTGATACTATTTGTTTTATCAAGATTTTAAAGACTTTTTGCAAAAGGCCCTGGTGTGAAATAAATTCAGTGGAAGTTGGCCATACTTTAGAAAAAATCCTTTGTTTTGTTCTGAATGAAATGAAAATGAGTATTGGTGTTTGGCACCTCTGATCAAAGAATCAATTGTTAACTTACAGCATATCAATTATTTTTCAACATTATGATCCCATATACACGATGCAGTTACATGTTTAAGTTGAAGTAAAACCATGGTTATGTCTGTTTTCTGTAGTGACAGTACGTTATCATGTATTCCTGTAACATATTTCTATTATAGTAAAAACATAAAAATGTTGAGTAATTTGCATTCTTTGATAGGCACATTATTCTTTCGTAAGTTCAGGTAACACATTATGTTATAGTAATTCCATGGTAGTGATAATATCTGCACAGTTCTTAAATAAGGACATCATGATCTTAAGTGTTCCGGTAGTGCATTTTAAATATGATAAAACAGTGACAATGTCTATACAATATCAACATGTGGGTTCGTTGTGACCAGGGCTTAAAGGATAAAATTAAAATAAAACTTTTGTATTTTACATTTGTCTTTATAAATATAGAAAGATTTGGTATCAGTGCCAAAGTCGCAATGTATAACCAGTTAAAACAATTATAACTCAAAGCACAGCCATCAAGAGGGAGCCTTGGCTCACACTGAACAGCAAGCTATAAAGGCCCCCAAAATGACAAGTGTAAACAATTCAAACTAACTGTCTAGTCTATATATATATACATTTAAAAAAAAAAGAAATACTTGTGAACCACACCAACATATGACAACCAATTAACAACAGGCTCCTGACTTAGGACTTATATTGGTATCACGTTGGCGTCGTCGTCTGCGTCGTCGTCTGCGTCGTCGTCGTCATAGTCCGAAGACTTTTGGTTTTCACACTATAACTTTAGTTTGAGAAAATAGAAATCTATGAAATTGTAACACAAGGTTTATGCCCACAAAAGGAAGGTTGGGATTGATTTTGAAAGTTTTTGTCCCAACAGTTTAGGAATAAGGGGCCAAAAAGGGCCCAAATAAGCATTTTCTTGGTTTTCGCACTATTACTTTAGTTAAAGTAAATAGAAATCTATGAAATTTTGACACAAGGTTTATGAACACAAAAGGAAGGTTGGGATTGATTTTGGGAGTTGAAATCTCAACAGTTCAGGAATTAGGGGCCAAAAAGGGGCCCAAATAAGCATTTTCCTTGGTTTTCTCACCATAACTTTAGTTTAAGTAAATAGAAATCTATGAAATTTAAACACAAGGTTTATGACCATAAAAGTAAGGTTGGGATTGATTTTGGGAGTTTTGGTCCCAACTGTTTAGAAATAAAGGGCCCAAAGGGTCCAAAATTAAACTTTGTTTGATTTCATCAAAAATTGAATAATTAGGGTTCTTTGATATGCCGAATCTAACTGTGTATGTAGATTCTTAATTTTTGGTCTTGTTTCAAATTGGTCTACATTAAGGTCCAAAGGGTCCAAAATTAAACTTGGTTTGATATTAACAAAAATTGAATCCTTGCGGTTCTTTGATATGCTGAATCTAAAAATGTACTTAGATTTTTTATTATTGGCCCAGTTTTCAAGTTGGTCCAAATCGGGGTCCAAAATTAAACTTTGTTTGATTTCATCAAAAATTGAATAATTTGGGTTCTTTGATATCCCAAATCTAACTGTGTATGTAGATTCTTAATTTTTGGTCCCGTTTTCAAATTGGTCTACAAAATTAAACTAAGTTTGATTTTAACAAAATTTGAATTCTTGGGTTTCTTTGATATGCTGAATCTAAATATGTACTTAAATTTTTTATTATGGGCCCAGTTTTCAAGTTGGTCCAAATTAGGATCCAAAATTATTATATTAAGTATTGTGCAATAGCAAGAAATTTTCAATTGCACAGTATTTAGCAATAGCAAGAAATCTTCAATTGCACAGTATTGTACAATAGCAAGAAATTTTCAATTGTACAGTATTGCACAATAGCAAGAAATCTTCAATTGCACGGTATTGTGCAATAGCAAGTATTTTCAATTGCACAGTATTGCACAATAACAAGAAATATCTAATTGCACAATATTGCGCAATAGCAAGAAATATTCAATTGGAGTTATCTTTCTTTGTCCAGAATAGTAGTTGAATCAACTTAAATCATTGTTTTATACAATATACAATGTAAATATGTTTATTCACTTTTACTACCAACTGATAAATTAAAACAATCTTTACCATTCAGTGTTAACAAGCACTTTTTTTACATTTGAATATTTTATGATGTATTTAAATGAGTAGTTATTGTTGCAAACTTCATTAGAAATTTGAATTGAGATCAGTTTTGGAATAACGGAAAGGGGGATGTGAAAAAAAATTGGGGGGAGGGGGGTTCAATTTTTCTCATTTCAGATTTCATAAATAAAAAGAAAATTTCTTCAAACATTTTTTTCAGAGGATTAATATTCAACAGCATAGTGAATTGCTCAAAGGCAAAAAACAAATTTTAAGTTTATTAGACCACATTTATTCTGTGTCAGAAACCTGTGCTGGTCAACTATTTAATCACAATCCAAGTTTAGAGCTGAATCCAGCTTGAATGTTGTGTCCATACTTGCCCCAACCGTTCAGGGTTCAACCTCTACGGTCGTATAAAGCTGCGCCCTGCGGAGCATCTAGTTATAGATAGAGATAAACTTTAAACAGCAATAATGTTCAGCCAAGTAATATTTACAAATAAGTCAACATGACCAAAATGGTCAGTTGAACCCTTAAGGAGTTATTGCCCTTTATAGTCAATTTTTAACCATTTTTCGTAAATCTTAGTAATCTTTTACAAAAATCTTCTCCCCTAAAACTACTGGGCCCAATTAAACCAGACTTGGCCACAATCAGCATTTGGTTATCTAGTTTTAAAAATGTGTCCGGTGACCCCGCCAACCAACCAAGATGGCCGCCATGACTAAAAATAGAACATAGGGGTAAAATGCAGTTTTTGGCTTATATCTCAAAAGCCAAAGCATTTAGAGCAAATATGACATGGGTAAAATTGTTAATCAGGTCAAGATCTATCTGCCCTTAAATTTTTAGATGATTCAGACAGCCTGTTGTTAGGTTGCTGTCCCCGAAATTGTAATTTTAAGGAAATTTTGCCGTTTTTGGTTAACATCTTGAATATATATATAGATAGAGATAAACTGTAAACAGCAATAATGTACAGCAAAATACGAAGTAAAAATAAGTCAGCATGACCAAAATGGTCAATTGACGCCTAAAGGAGTTATTGCCCTTTATAGTAAATTTTTAACAATTTTCATAAAAAATTGTAATTTTTTACTAACTTTTTCCACTGACACTGTAACTACTGGGTGAAGTTTATTATAGATAGAGATAATTGTAAGCAGCAAGAATGTTCAGTAAAGTGAGATCTACAAGCACATCACCATCATCAAAACCCATTTTTGTCATGAATCCATCTGTGTCCTTTGTTTAATATTCACAATGACCAAGGTGAGCGACACAGGCTCTAAAGAGCCTCTAGTTTTCTTGGAACATAAAAGTCATTCTAAACCAATTACAATTTATTAAAACAGTTAAACATTTCTATCATCAGTTTGATTTTATTTGAAAACCTGAAATCCTGGAAAATTAATTTTGTGTTTAAATTCTTGACACGATTCTGAATTTAATCACCTCTTGTATTGCTCATGTTGCTGTTTTTCGTCAAAATGTCACATTGAGGCATTAAACAAGGAATACCAAAAAGTATAATTTTAAAACATTATACTATTTTGTAGGTACTGATTACCAAAATAGACATAGATGACCCTGAAAGCTATAAAAATCTATGTGGAACATTAAATAAGCTGTGTCGACTGAAGATCATACCAATTCTAAACACAAACGACGCAGTGGCGCCACCACCAGCTCCTGATAAAGATCTTAAAGGGGTAAGTAACTAGTGACTGAACTGGTCATTTCAACACCTATGATACTGTTGCCTGTGATACAATTATTTCTATTTAACTTACCGGTAGTATTTATTGTTAATATTTGATCTCGTCCTGAAAAGCAAGAAATAATTGCAGCTGCCCGCTGGACTTAAAAAAAGAATAATAAAGCAATCAATCATATTTGAAATTTACATAATTTAACCTTGACTGCTTTGAAATGGATTGAAATCATTGTATACCAAGTCTCTTCCAGTTAATTTGTTTTTTTCTGTCATTCAAAGTCATATTGAATGAGTCATTGGTGAAAAATACTGTTTATCCAATTCTCGAACCAATGCATGTATATATCATAAACTTAAGTCTTCTGTGCTTGATTTTATCATTTTTCATGCATCAATACTGTATAATCGTCACTTTTTTCTTTCTCGGTCTGTTATGATGCAATTTTAGCAAATAATTTCGAAGATGAGTATGCTCAATTAGGTGTGAGCATTCAAGTATAGTATTAAAGGGGATTTCCAATAATATGCTTGCTTCCAATGAATATCTTTACGTCAAAGAATTTGGTTTTAAGTGCTATGTCATTTCTGCATTTTTGGATAACTTATTTATCACAGCATACATTAATGGGATGCATGAAAAAATCCAAATATTTATGTTGCAAGGGTTAAATAAAATATGTTAAAATACAGATGGATGCTTGAAAAGTTTGGCACAAGGGATTCAGCCTGCCTATAAAGCATCAAATAATGTGTGAAAAAAGGGTATAGTGTAAAGATTTTTTATGGTAATAGATATGATACGTATCAAATATATTGATTATTACGAATGTTATCCTAGCATTTACAAACAACAACTTAAATTGTATTTATTCATTGCTACAGGTGATTAGTCTGAAAGATAATGACAGTTTGTCTGCTAGACTGGCCAGAGAAGTCCGAGCTGATCTAATGGTCCTGATGACTGATGTCAATGGTATATATAGTGGACCACCAGGACAGATTGGGTCCAGACTTCTTCACACCTATAGTCCAGATGATAGGACTAAAGTTACATTTGGTTCAAAGTCCAGAGTGGGACTTGGTGGAATGGAGTCTAAGGTTAGTGGATAACAATTTCTGATCCTGCTAGTGAATACTGCAGTAAACAGGATATATCTCCCATTGATCTGTGGCAAACATATTGTAAAGGCTAATAAAAGTATTCTTACCTTTAAATTTGGAGATAAATTTAGCAAATGGAATATTTTTCCTATGACCACTGGACAATCAATATTCACTGTATAAAAGAAGCTTTATTGCTCTGAATGTCTTTTAAAATCACAGTATACCACTTTTTCAGGAGATCATATTAGAAATGTGGTCTTATTAGGCAGTCACATTTTCCTATCCATATCCCCTCTGACTGTTACAACTATGGAAACTGTTTAAGCCTTCTTCACATTTATTGAAATAGCCAGGTACTTTTTGTCTTACCTATAACTTACTGAGTGAAGCAAAATCTGAAACTATTTTTATAAAGCTTTATATTTAAAAGATAATAGAAGACCTGGATTCTTCATACCTTAAATGCAGATACCTTATGAAGTGAAATTTCTGTCTGTCATACGTCCATTTTCTTTGATCCCATTATTATAGTTCAGTGACTACTTAAAAACATACTCATTTATTATGAGTAATAGGATTACGTTATTTAGAATTTAGGTTTCTAGAAAGGTCCCCAAGTATTTGTCCCACTCTGGACTTTGAACCAAATGTAACTTTAGTCCTATCATCTGGACTATAGGTGTGAAGAAGTCTGGACCCAATCTGTCCTGGTGGTCCAGTATATATACCATTGACATCAGTCATCAGGACCATTAGATCAGCTCGGATTTCTCTGGCCAGTCTAGCAGACAAACTGACCTCTACCTCATTTCATGGATCAGATTAGATTTTTTGTTCAATTTATATCTCAGGTACTATAAGCAATAGGGCCACTAAATTAAGTGTATTAAATGATTATACAAATGTCAGCCCTTACCCCTATGGATTTTACTAACCCTCTAAGGATCCATAGGGGTCAGTAGCAAACCATATAACTAATAATAGTGTGCACACATTCCAAAGTGAACATTTAGCAGATACCCTAACCTACAAAATGTACATGTATTTGTAAATGTCTGTCTGGCAGTTTCATATGACCTTGGCCTCATTTTCATGGTTCATTGGTCAATGTTAAATTTTCATTATTATAATACTGAAAACAATAGGTCACCGATGACTGCTCTAGTTACTATAGGAAATGATTGTGAAGTGTACATGTCTGTCAGGCATGGTCATCTTACCTTAACCTCATTTCATAGTTTCCTTGTCAATTGATGTTAAGTTTAAGATGATTGTGTTGGTGCCATATAGTTTTACCCTTGTCTGTAATTCTGTAATTCTGTCATTCCGTCATTCCCTAACAAACCATTATACAGAGTTTTTTTCTAAACACCTCCAGATATTGGGCTGATTTTTTGGTATGTGAGTTAACCATGATGAGTAACAGATCAAATTTAAGTTTCGTTCTGCTTCGCTAATTTTTACAAAAATTACCGGCTTTGGACTTTGATAAATTGTTAAAAAGCACAGTTATACAGACTTTTTTTCTAAATGCTTTCAGATATTGAGCTGATTTTTTGGTAGGTGAGTTACCAAGGATGAGTTACAGATGAAGTTCAAGTTTTGTTTCACTCAGCTAATTTTTGCTGTAATTTTGGGCTTTAGACTTTGATAAATTTTTGATAAATCGCATTTATACAGACTTTTTTTCTAAATGCTTTCAGATATTGGGCTGATTTTTTGTAGGTGAGCTAACTATGATGAGTTGCAGATCGATTTTAAATTTTGTTTTGCTCTGCTAATTTTTGCCAAAATTAAGGGTTAACAACTTTGAAAATTGTTAAAGATCACAGTTATACAGACTTTTTTAAGCTCAGTGAGCTTTTCAAATTACTTGGCGTCCATCGTCTGTCCTCGTCCGTCGTCGTAAACTTTTACAAAAATCTTCTCCTCTGAAACTACTGGGTCAAATTTAACCAAACTTGACCACAATCATCATTGGAGTATTTAGTTTAAAAAATATGTCCGGTGACCCAGCCAACCAACCAAGATGGCCGCCATGTTTAAAAATAGAACATAGGGGTAAAATGCAGTTTTTGGCTTATATCTCTGAAACCAAAGCATTTAGAGCAAATCTGATAAGGGGTAAACTTGTTTGTCAGGTCAAGATCTATCTGCCCTGAAATTTTCAGATGAATCGGACAACCTGTTGTTGGGTTGCTGCCCCAGAATTGGTAATTTTAGGGAAATTTTGCCGTTTTTGGTTATTATCTTGAATATTACTATAGATAGAGGTAAACTGTAAACAGCAATAATGTTCAGCAAAGTAAGATCTACAGATACGTCAACGTGACCAAAATCGTCAGTTGACCCCTTTATAGTCAATTTTTGTCAATTTTTCGTAAATTTTTGTTATCGTGTACAAAAACCTTCTTCTCTAAAACTACTAAATCAAATTTAACCAAACTGGTCCATAATCATCATTAGGGTATGTAGGTTAAAAAATGTGTCCGGTGATCCTGCCTACGGACCAAGATGGCCGACATGGCTAAAAATAGTACATAGGGTAAAATGCAGTTTTTGGCTAAAATCTCAGAAACGAAAGCATTTAAAGCAAATCTGACAAGATAAACTTGTTCGTTAGGGTAAAGCCTATCTGCCCTGAATTTTTTTTTTGTTGTGTTGCTGCCCCGGAATTGGTAGTTTTCAGAAAATTTTGCAGCTTTTGGTTATTATCTTTAATATTATTATAGATAGAGATAAACTGTAAACAGCAATAATATACAGCAAAGTAAGACCTCCAAATAAGTCTACATGATCAAAATGGTCAATTAACCCCTTAAGGAGTAATTGCCCATTATAGTCAATTTTAAACAATTTTCATAAATTTTGTAAATTTTGTCAATTTTTATTCGTTTATGATATGCACATAGACCAAGGTGAGCAACACATGCTCTTTAGAGCCTCTAGTTTCTATATGCATCCAGATTTTAGACATTTTGACATGTGAGACAACCATCATGTTTGTGTCCATATGTGTTATTGAAATTGCAGATTTTTGCAACATTTTTAGACAGGGGCCATTCTATCGCTTTGACACATCTAGTTTTCCCCTGCTATAAGCAATAGGTCAGCTAAACAGCTATATTTGGTGTAGGTATGGTTTACATGTGGTCTGGCAGAGTACATTTGTCAGATGTTCAGCGGTCAGTCAATGTTTAATAATTGTATTTTGGTCTTCTCAGATACTATGACTAATAGACTATCTATATTTGGTGTATGGTTTGATTTTAAGGTGTAACTATCTGTCTGAAAGGGTTCATATAACCTCGACCTCATTTTATACAGCTTATTCCAGTTATCATTTATGTTGTTAATTAATTTAACATGTCAGGTAAATGTTGTAAAACCATCATATAACCCCCTTATCATTTGATCAGGTGCACTCTTGGTATTTCACCAGTATGTCATATCAAATAATCTCTAATGGTCTTTTAATAAGATATTCTGGTTAAACTCCACTGAGACAGAATGAAAATATAACTGAAAGACATCTAGAGGGCAACATACAGTCTTAACAATAGATACATGTAAATAAAATATGCCAAGCTCTCATTGTCTCAAGCATCTCATCTTGATTCAAGTTATGAAATTAATAAGAAACAACCAAAGATCTGCTATTATTACACAATTTTACAAACTTAAAAATATTTAGTTGTGAGAATTCCTGAACTGTTAATTTTCGTGTCATTTGGTCATGTTTTGAGGGTTGGCAATCATACCACATCTTCTTTTTAATAGAGTCAAATGTTGCTGGGTTAAACTAGCTTTTATCTCAGTGTGAGCTTTTGCCATGACTTGTTCTTCATTGTCTTTTATTGCCCATTCAATGCTTAAATGTAATTATTACCCTTTTGTGTTTTGGGCAAAAACTATAGTAGATAGATAGAAACTGAAAACAGAAAAAAATATCAACAATACAAGATCTAGCACAAAGAGATTTTAGTCATCAATTTAATTCTATTTTACTAATTGTTTGAGAGTGTTCATTGTTGAAGATGAACAGAGCCTTGTGAGTTTCACAGACTCTTTAGAGCCTCTAATTTTGATTCTTAACCCTCTTTAAGTAGAATTCACAAAACATACATTAAATGCCTATTTTCTGCTCTTTGGTCAGGTTGTTGTCTCTTTGACATACCACATTT
>CM034355.1:14282966-14325181 GCA_019925275.1 Mytilus edulis | reverse complement strand
AATTAATTTGGCTTGTTTGATTTTCATAAAATTTTACAAAGTACTTTGACCCTTTAACAAAAATATAAAAATTTCAAAAATTTTGAACCAACCATTTTATCAGAAAAATTACACTGGTTATATAGCAGTTTGTCAAACACAAACGTTGATCACTGAGAAGCTTAATATTCCCTTTACAACACAACGTAATTAAAATGTTTAGCTGACTTTACAGAGTTATCTCCCTGCAGTGTTAGGTACCACCTTAACTTAATAAACAAACTTTTACAATATAAAAGATGTCATATTGAATCATTTTTTTTTTTTTTTTTTTTTTTTTTATCATTATTCATAATTTTTAAACTGGGGGTGATTTTGGGCTTGATATGTTAAAAAAAATAACACCTTTGAGTTAAAGAATGTGTGTTTTCTCCCAACTGTCTTTTTTCTCTGTCAATGAATTGTTTCAATGACATATACCCTACATCTCCTTTCATTCATATGAAAACAAAAACTTCACAGCTTTATATTCACAGTCAGAAGCTAGAACATAAGTTTCATTACAATCACTTTCAACAGTTTTTGGATTTCAGAGGAGAAAATAAATTATTGTAAGTTTATGCAAACAATGAACAATAATAACATGCTAGTACAAATATGGTATATATACAAACTGTTACACTGACTCTAGTGAGCTTTAACTGTATGACAATTATTGGAAATGTAAACAACAAGTTATTCCAGGGTTAAATAGTTTTACATTATGCTCTTTAGTCCTTGATCTGATACTAGACAAAGATTAATAATGTAAATTTATTTTATCTGACTAAAATATGTAATTTCTATATTTGTAATTAGGAAATAGGATTGAATATTGTCTTACTAATGTACTGCCCACAACTTCTTTTGTTTTAATAAAAAAACAAATTTCCCACACAAGTGCTGTCAAAAAATATATAAATTACTTTTGTTTACTGGTGGTATTGAAATGTAAATATTATATAAATGTTTTAACATCCTGATATGGTCACTTCATATAACTTGGCCTCCTTGGTTTTACTACCTAATGATCTTTTACATCCTATATAGAGTTTTCCTGTTGGAAAGAATGTGAGAGAATATGGGTAGAGTATGTTTTTGTCACTTGTTTTGTAATATGTCATCAACAGGCCAGCATTGTTCAGGATATGAAGTGTATGAGTATACATATCAGCTACAATAACATTGTCTCTTGGTGTTGTCACTATGTCTGTTGGTGTGAATGGTCTGTCCCTGTTTATCTCTTTGTCTCCTGTATAGATATTGATGATATCACCACCCTGTCCTAGCACTACTACTCTTAGTCTGCCATCACTTACTCTACCATCCACCACATGAATATTCCTATTACTGGTTTGGGTTATTTTCCTGGGATAGGTGAATATAGGTTGTTTATGTTGATCATGTTCATACACTCTCTCATGGTCTCCATTCTGATTCATTAGTATAACAACCCTTCTCCCTTGTTCAGGGTAGTCACTATTAACACCAGCTACTAGAACTTTATTGTCACTGGTGATATGAACTGCTATAGGAAGGAATGGTGACACATCATATACTGAGTCTGTTAGTGTACCTGAATTACCACTGGTTTGTTTTAGTTTTGATTGCCCTGTAGATATAAGTAGATTATTTGATTGAGTAACAGCCATACCATAGACCTGGGTGTTATAGCTGGAGAGTATCTTCAGGTTGGTTCCTTCAGGTTTCATATTTTGAACTAAACCAAAATTACCAGAACTTATCCAGAAGGATTCATCAATAGCAGAGCATACGTGTGTTACAGACTCAAGTTTAGTTTGATATTGTTTATTTATTTCCAGATTAACATGCGGTTCATAAGATATTTTTTTATCGAAACCCAACACCCCAATGTTAGACTGAGTGATCACCCCTGGAATGAAGTATGGTAAAGAGCCATAACTTGATCTTGGTTTGGGGATTTGAATGTCAATAGATTTTTCTAAATTGTTGATTTCTGTAAAGAACTTGGAGGCATTGCTTATTTGGATGAATTCCTGGACATCATTGTTTTTATTGTCAGCTTGCTTTAGTATAACTGAGACGGCATTTAAATCAGATTTGATTGTGTTAGAAACAGAGTTGTGATTCTGATCTAATTTATCTCTAAGTTCTTTGAAATGCCTTTCTACCTCTGCTTTGACAGATTTTTCATACTTAAGAACGTCTTGCTTAACCTGGTCATATTTAGAATTTTCTGATGATAAAAGTTGGTTAAGCTGTTCTTTTATTGAAACAATTTCTCTCTTATCTGTTTGAATTTTACTTTGTCCTTTTTTCAACTTGTCAATTTTCATATCATATCCTTCCTGAATTTCCATTAGATCATGTTTCATGTGAACTTTTGACACACAGGTTGGACACACAAGAGTGTCACATGTCTTACAATAAAGACATGTATATTGTCCAGTATGGTCCTGACAGGGAATATTTGCAAAATCTAGTTCTTCTTTATATAGCCCAATTTCTTTGATATCAATTACTCTGTGATCCTTTGCAGTTTTGACTCTTAAATGTACCTTCTCCTTACAATGATTACACAATAAAAGGTCACATTCGAAACACTTCCATTTAATGGGTCTATCAGTTTCACATAATCCACAATTAATAGGAATTTGTCCTTTTCTGATAGATTGTGAAAACGCCATTTTTAAGATCCAGGTATATTACTTCCTTGATTGTGATCAGGTTACGTCCTTGATAACTTTATCCAGGGTCAATTATTTTTAGAAACATTTATCAGTTTATAAATATAGAATTCTATAGATTGTTTGAATATTTAAAGTTTTATGACTGTTGTAAGTGATATACATACATTTGTAGAATCTAGCAAATGATATGTTGGATGGATGAAGAAGAATACATTGTATTATAATAAACACAAAGTTTATTTGATTGATAAGCTTCTCAATGATCAAAATTAATGTTTGTCAAACTGCTGTATATCCAATAAAAATTTTCAGATAAATCGTGTGGTTAGATTTTTTAGAAATTTATATATTTTTGTCATAGGGTCAAAGTAAATATTTTGTTCAAATTTTATGAAAATTAAACAAGATAAATTAATTTTAGTCAAGGTGTTTGGTACCTGTTACCTTAAAGATAAAAGATTTAGATAAATATTATAAAGTAGAAGGTTCACGAAAGGTAAATATTGGCCCTAAATTTTTGATGTTTTTTAAATCAGGCCAAAAAATTAGAAATTTTACATAGAAATAATTTTGATAATACTATTAAGACAAAATATATTTGTTTTCCACCTTACTTTAAAATTTAAAAAAAGTTATTATATTTGTGAATTCTGTATCAAAATTGGAATCGTTTGGTACACAACATTTCAGATCTTTGGTGGCGGCCAAAGCTTTTAAGTCTGAAAATTGCACAAAATCATCATATTTTGACAAAATGTCCAAAATGGACCTACTTTGGAGAATATTATGTACTTTTATGGAAAGAATTTATTTATTAAGCATTTAGGCTTTTAGAATAGACCTATTTACAAACCAAATTACAACCTTTGTGGTGTTTTATGATAAAGTTGATATTTTAGGCCATGTTGTGCCATAAGTGAACTTTGTGCTTTTAAGCTTTTCTGTTAAGTTAAGTTATAATTTAACTGTAGGGAAATATGATTCGGATATCAGCTTGCTTCATTAAAATAGATTGGAGATAGGTAAATAACTTATTTTACATCAATTCCCCCTAAAAAAAACAAGTGCAAAGTCCTGAGTATTACTGTAAATGAGGATATTTGAAATAAATTTCTGTATGAAAACAAAAAGAGGTAAACTGCTATGCAAGGTTGGCAAAAAAGGTATCCAATTCCATGCCAACTGTAAATAACAGAAATTACTGGCATATACTGGTCATTTAAATGTCCCCATCTGGTCAATAACTGGGTAAATGGACAGATAACCACTTAGAATTAGGTTCTCTTGCGCTTAAAATTAGCCATGGAGATTTTTAAAAAGTATGCATGACTTTAAAATTGTTTGAATTGTATTAAAGTGTTATAATCTGGCGTCAGATATTAGACAGTTATCAGGAACTTTGAATAGTGAATTGAAGGTTGTTTCAAAAACATCTGTTGAATTGTTTAAAAAACTTGACATTGTCACAGTTGTTTGTGATCTAGGAAGTTTTATTCAATTGCAATAAACACAAACATTGAAATACCACATCCAAGCATACTTAATTTATAAGTTCATTCAGAGAAAAAAGAATGGGTTAAATTAATTTCAGTACAACTAGAATAAAGTACATAAAATTCTTAAAACCAGAAAATGTATTCAAAATTTTAATTTTCAGATGCATTTTTGCCTGAAATCCAATTGCGACACAAAGGGGTTACAATCCTTTGAGGGCGAAAATAATTTGTATCAAGCTTAGAATTTCAGAAGGAAGACGACATGGATGCTTTATACCTTGTTTGTGGATACCTTCTGTTATAAAGTTTTCCTCTGTCACATGTCCGTTGTCCTTGACCTCATTTTCATGGTTCAGTGACTTGAAAAAAATACATTTTTTGTCATGTGAAATACTCTGTTATTATGAGTAATAGGATATTTGTTATCTAGGTTTCTTGCAAGGTTTATGTGTCTGTTGAGGTTTAACCTGACCTCAACCTCATTTCAAGCATCAGTAATCATTGTAAAGTTTTTATGGTCAAATCCATTTCATTTGATACTAAAAGCAATAGGTACACTACATTTGGTGTATGGAATGTGTCCAACTGACCAGTTTCATCTGACCTCAACCACATTTTCCTGGTTGATATGACAATGTCTATTTTATTCCAGGTTAAAGCAGCTGAGTGGGCCTTAGACAATGGTGTTGCCACGGTAATTTGTAATGGTAACCAGGATTATGCCATCAGAGATATATTTGCTGCAAAGAAAATTGGCACATTTTTTACTAAGACCGAGAGTTCTGCTCCCGTAGAAGTTCAGGCTATAAATGGTATGTACAAAGTAGGAATGTATTTATTCTCAACTGGACAGCAACCCGACTAAAAAAGTTATCAAGAGACTTATAAAGGGCAACATGAAGTCTTGAACAAAAGACAGGGGTGAATAAAATAAGCCAAGCTCTAAACCCTCCTACAAAATAATAAAAAAAATATTAAAAGGAAAGCTACAGATAATAAAACACTTTGAAAGATATAGCATAAGATGACAACAAATTTAACTTAATTTCAAAGGTGAAAATGCACATACTTTTTTTCAGACTTTTATTCATGTATCTCCCATCAAAATGAGGTCAGTGGCATCTGTAAAAGCACTAGGGCTTAAGCCAGATATGGGAATTCGTCTTTTGTCAAGAAAGAGTGTGTTTGATTTCACAAACCTTTCATTTCAGAGTCACTAATATTTTTCAAAAAGTTTACATTTGTTGAACATATCCATGTATCATGTCAAGTGACAAAAAGAAAGCAGATAGGTTATCCTTCAGTTAATTAATTTCATATGAAAATGAAAATAACATTTTATAAAAAGTTTATGTCCAAAGCGCTTTTCTGGATTAAAATGTAGCATGCAGGATAATAATCTTTGAGATAAAGAATTGAAAAATTTGTTTAGCCATGTGAATATCCAAAAATATCAAACTTCCAAGAGAATTCCTTGAGAGCTGTGCCTTCATGGAAATACCTTTTCATGTTGATAATTTCAAATCAAACCCTACTTAAATTGATATGTCAATATTAAAAATGATTGTTTTGGTTTTCCTTTTATCACCCAAATTTGGGTTTTCCATGCATAATCTATACAAAATCTTAACAATTTTGCTCAACCTGTACCGTGAAAAAAAAGCAGGGTGACCTAAAGTTGTTAATTTCTGTCGTCATTTTGGTCTCTTGTGGACAGTTGTCTCATTGGCAATCATACCACATCTTCTTTTTTATATGGTGACCCATACTTTTTCTTATTTTTGAAAAAAGGCATGATGTAAACTTTAATTTGACAATTATCAAAAAATTTTATAGATTTAAATGAAGACCTTAAACTAATATATGTCAAAATGACAAATGATTATTTTGTTTGAAATATTTGTTTATTAGTTTGTCTTATTTAGTACAGTATCTTAATGTGTAAGACAAGAAAAGCAAAATGATATAAATAAGAAGTTATTTACACTTTTATTTGAATTTGTTTCAGCCAGAGAAGGAAGTAGAGCCTTACAAGCTTTGACTGGTGAACAGAGAGCTGTTATAATAAACAAACTAGCTGATTTATTACTGACAAGACAGACAGATATATTGAAAGCCAATCAAATAGATGTAGATAAAGCTTATACTGATGGTGAGAACTAATATAAATGTCAAATATGCTTCACCTCTTGTTCATGCTGAACAATCAAAATTTGAAAATTATTATGGATTAAAGGAGTTGTGTAGTATTAGTCAATCAGACAGCAAGCTAACAATACAAAAAAAAATGTAGAGGTCAACATACAGTTTCCAAAATAAAGAGAATTGTCTTTGAAATATAACAACAAAAAAATTCCCGCACTTTAACTTTAGTTTGCCTCATTTGTGTAGTGAGTCGCTTACTGTTCTATAGTTTTGCCCATTTTTTAAGTTGGAAAAGTGAAAATCTTGAGAAGGGGCATTCTTATTTAATTGATTTGTATGTCTATTTTCAAATGGATTTTTTTTTGGCAATTATATGTACTGGTAGTGTGTTAATTATTATAACAAGAGTAGACAATGTGTTAATTGTTATTACAATAGTAGATAATGTGTTAATATTTTTACAAGATTAAACAATGTGTTAATTTAATAACAAAAGTAGACAGTGTGTTAATTTTTCTTCCAGGAGTAGACAGTGTGTTAATTTTTATGCCCCATTTAGGGGCATTATGTTTTCTGGTCTGTGCGTCCGTCCCTTTCGTTCGTATGTTCTTTCGTCCGTTTGTTCGTCTGTTCCGCTTCAGGTTAAAGATTTTGGTTGAGGTAGTTTTTGATGAAGTTGAAGTCCAAGCAACTTGAAACTTAGTAAACATGTTCCCTATGATACGATTTTTCTAATTTTAATGCCAAATTAGAGATTTTACCCCATTTTCACAGTCCACTGAACATAGAAAATGATGGGGCGGATGGGGCATTCGTATACTTTGGATATATTCTTGTTATAACAAGAGTAAACAATGTTTTATTTATTATTACAGGAGTAGACGATGTGTTAATATCAAGACTTGTGTTAAATGAAAAGAAGCTGAAGACATTACATACAGGACTGAAACAGATAGCTAAAACCTGTGATTCTATTGTTGGCAGAGTAACCAGAAGAACTCAAGTAGCTGAGGGTTTAGAACTTTGTCAGGTTACTGCACCAATAGGTGTACTGATGGTCATATTTGAATCTCGTCCAGATGCACTCCCACAGGTATGCCATCCTTCCCAGTACTTAAATGTTTCAAGCATTTTAGAATAGATACACAATTTGTTTTATTCTTGCCTAATTTTATATGATAAACACTATATATGTACATCTTTTGTTAGGTTGCTGCCCTTGCTATTAGTAGTGCTAATGGATTGTTACTAAAAGGAGGAAAGGAAGCATCTAACAGTAATAAATTATTACATGAATTGGTGGAAGAGGCATTAGAACCTTTTGTTCCTAAAGAAACAGTAGCTCTGGTAAGTTTACATACTCTGTCAATCATGGGAAATAGTTAATATACCCAATTAATCATGGAAAATGATAAACAAGTTGTTGATACATGCAATTTTTTAATATTCATATGTGTTTAACTAAAAAAATCAATCATTATGTGCTACTCAGTATTATGAATCAAAAGTCGGTTTTTATCTTTCATATAGTTTATTGTCTGTTTTATCAAATTATATTGACCTCAAATGATAGCAATCAACTTTGTCAATCCTAAGCACTAATATAAACATTGATTGACTTATTCATTGCTTGCTTTTGAAATAACCTAACTACTTTCAGCTTACCATCTAGCATGATGCTTTTACTAGATTAATTAATAATGACTGAAAACTTATTTTAATAAGGAATTTACTTGTCAAATCAACAGATTATAAAATTGTTAAAAAATACCATTTTGCAGTGACAGTTTAACGGAATCAACATACTGTGCGGTTTAAAATGTTTGAATAATTTCCTATTATCTGGGCTATTTTGAGTTCAAAATATACTTTCTTTTTCAAAACTAAGTTCAAGTCATGAAATACGAATTTATAATATAAAAATATGATGTGGAATGATTGACAATGAGACAACTGAAAGACCAAACAACTAAAGGGCAAGGATAACAATATCAGGTCACATTATGGCAATCACCATTGAGCCAAAATCCATACAATATACATCTATAAAGGCCCCTGTTAAGGATGTTCGCTGCTCTTATTTTTAGCTCACCCTTTGGGCCCCATGTGAACTTATGTCATCACTTGGCGTTCATCTGTTGTCTGTCGTCGTCATCTGTCATTGTAAACTATTTAGAAAATCCTCTCCGCTGAAACCACTGGGCCAAATACCTTTAAACTTTAACTAGATGTTCCTTAGGGTATTTAGTTTATAAATTGTATCTGAAGTTGCAATCCATCAACAAACATGGCTGCTATGGCTAAAAATTGAACATAGGGGTCAAATGCAGTTTTTTGCTTATATCTCAAAAACTAAAGCGCTATTAGAGCTAATCTGAAATGGGATAAAATTGTTCAATTGGTCAAGATCTATCAGCCCTGAAATATTCAGACAAATCAAACAACCCATTGTTGGCTTGCTGCCACTAAATTAGTAGTTTTAAGGAAATTTTGCGGTTTTCATCATTATCTTGAATATTGTTATAGATAAACTGTTATAAACTGTAAACAGCAATAATTTTCAACAAAGTAAGATCTACAAAAACGTTTTTAACCTAAATTGTCAAATGACCCCTTAAGGAGTTATTGCCCTTTAAAGACAATTTTACACAATTTGTTCATCAAGTTTGCTTACATTTAAAAATCTTTTCCTCTGGAATGCAGGTGAGAGATTCAGGCTCTTGAGAGCGTCTTGTTTACTATTTGTCAGATATTTGGAATCTTCTGATTTTACCTATGTTGCAGTAATACAATTAAAAATTTTGTCCAAAAAAAACCCCTGCTTTTTTGTCATAACTTAATTAAATATCCTTTAAAGCATTTTTTGGAAATCTTTTCAAATTCTTCTTATTTTGTCCGACATAGTTTTTGAATCAAAAATGGTGCTTATTTGATATATATAATATAAATCAAGAGAAAACCATTTTCCTTGAAATTTCCTATTGCTAAAAAAAAAAGACTATTTTATGCCCGCGCCGTAGATGGGGGAAATTAGGGTTTTACCCTTGTCCATCTGTAAGTCACAAAGGTTCTCTAACTTTAGTTTGCCTCAACCAAATGTTATGAAATTTATACACAATGCTTATTTCCACAAAACACAGATCGAGTTTGAATTTTGGGTTGCGTCACTTAAATTATTCTAGAGTTATGCCCCTTTACAAATGGAAAAATTGCTGAAAAAATTGCTGAAGTTTTCATATCTGTTCCTTTACTTTAGTTTGTCTCAACCAAATGTTATAAAACTAATATGCACTGCTTATTACCACAAAACACAGATCAATTTTAAATTTCTGTGGCGTCACATCTACCATTCAAGAGTTATGCCCCTTTACAAATGGAAGAATTGCTGAATTAATCGTTTTTATTTTTCACTTAAGTTTGCCTCAACCAAATGATAAGAAACTTATACACAATGCTTATTACCAGAAAACTCAGATCAAGTACAAATTCAGGTAGCATCACTTTTACCTTTCTTGTGTTATGTCCCATTATAATGTTGATGCAATCAGGGGCATTATCTGTGTCCATGGGGACACATTCCCCATTTATTTTTTTCTGCTGTATACGTTCGATTATTTATATACTATCATTTTTATGTCACCCAATCGACAATGTCGGGTGACATATTGCTTTTCCTCTGCTTCTTTTTCTGTATTATTATGTCACCCGATCGACAATGTCGGGTGACATATTGCTTTTCCTCTGTTTCTTTTTCCCTATTATTATTATTTTTCTTCCACCTAATTTTGTCCGCCCGCTTTCTCGGAGCCAAAGGAACCAATCTGAATGCTGGTTCACTATAACAAGGAACCCTGACTTCCGAGTTGCAGTGCAACTTTGGAACCAAAAAATGGCTGCCGTTACCATGGAAACGGAACAAATGTGAAAAATTCCTCTTTTTGGTTTTGGTGGATTATTTGGATATGCTTTACATCAGAATCGTTATATTTTAATACAATGTAGGTGCCAGCCATATTCTGGTTTTGGATGATTTTGGCAATCATTGGAACTATTATGTTGCCATGGAAACTACACCAAAAATTTCAAAAATATCAAAATGCTCCAAATTTAACGAAACTTCACAGTAACGATGAGCAACATTGGTAGATGTGGAATTTGGCGTTCGAATTTCTAAAACGGCTGCCGTTACCATGGAAACAATGCAAAAATGGTCAAATTGCTCCAAAAACACCTAAAAGTGGCATTTACTTTCTTAAAAGGGTAGGTCAAATCCATTGAAACTTTGATGGTATGGTCCCTCCCATGCACCATTGTGCTATATGCCATTAAAATTTTGGGAATGGTCTCTGTTGCCATAGGAACCATCACAAATGTCAAAAATTTCAAAAATTTCAAAATGCTCCAAAATTGATGAAACTTAATAGGATTGTTGACTGTCAAGTCTGCATGAGACTTTTGAAGTTGGAATTTTCAAAATGGCTACAGTTGCCATGGAAACTGGAAAAATGTCAAATATTTTCGAAATGCTCCAAACTTAATGAAACTTAATATTATTGTCAACTGGCATGTATAGATGAGACTTTTGACTTTGCAAATTTCAAAATGGCTGCCGTTGCCATGGAAACAGCAAAAATGTCATGTTTTTAAAAATGATCTATATGTACTGAAAATTTACAGAAAAATGTATAGCCATGCAAATATGTGCATTCACTGTTAAAAGTTTTTGAACTGGCTGCCGCTTAGTGGCAATGGGGGGAAGGGTGACATCCGCTATTGCTTGCAATAGCAATTCTAGTTATTATTATTCTTCCACCTATTTTGTCCGGCAGTTTTCTCGGAGCCAATGGAACCAATCTTAATGATAGGCAATTCTAGTTTCTCTTATTCTTTCTCATTTATCATTTTCTCCTGACATCAATTTTTCTTGCTTTTGTTCTGAATTTCCTATTGTGACAAAATTCCACCACCAAATCTTGCAATACAATATTTATCTGCTCTGGTCTGTTAAATTTTAGATTGTTTAAATGCTCAGTAATTTTAAAATTGTCTAGAGTGGATAATGTTGAATCACACTCCATGCAGTGGTATAATCTCTATATAACAGTCTTTTATAAAGCTTGCTATTTCGAAACAGAGTAGGGAACATCCTGAAAAAAAGGTGACAACGGTCTGAATTAAGTAATTTATGATTTTACAGATAAATGAGGTACAGTAAAGAAGGGAACAAGGGATAAGTTTCAGATGCTTATTTAAAAGCTATATATACTCTGAAATTAGATGCTTTAAAACAGCTTTGAATTACTGGTGGCAGGATGGATTAGGATAATTGAAAACAATCATTGAAATATATCACAATACTCAGATCTTACCCCAATTTCTCTTTTTTTCAATAAGAACCTTTTTCATTCAAACTTATTTTCATATTTTTGATATTTTATCAAATTTGGCTAACCAATTGAAAAATTTTCTTCAGCCTGGTGATCACGAGGGAAAAAGTTTGAAACCTGCTTTGATATTTCCTTCATTCTTTACAAATCTTTTCATCAATTCATAGATGACATACAAACAACAAACTGGTAAAATTTTATGTCAAATATAAATGATCGTAAACCCCAAAAAAACCTTACCATTTCAAAATATCACTCCTATAGCAAACATAACTTTTATTCTTGGATTTCATTCAATTTTAATATGCACTAGGCCTTGGTTTACTTGCAATTGTATACAGGCTATATATAAATAAAAGAGGTGTGGTAAGATGGACAATGAAGTAACAAGCCACCAGAGATCGAATGACTGATATATTTGATATTTACAGGTGAGCAGGAAAGAAGACATAGAAGATTTATTACAGATGACAAACTACATAGACCTTGTGATTCCCAGGGGATCTAGTGATATGATAGCTAAGATCCAGGCTGCCAGTAAAGGGATACCAGTCCTTGGACACAGTGAAGGGGTCTGTCATGTCTATATAGATAAAGAAGCCAATCATGACATGGCTCTCAAGATCGGTAAGTCCTCAGACACAGTGAAAAGTCTGTCATGTCTATATAGATAAAGAAGCCAATCATGACATGGCTCTCAAGATCGGTAAATACTATTTCCATTTCATAATATAAGTCTGCTTAGAAAGGAAAGTGGAGAGAATGTTGAGTAAAGTTATTTTTATTGAATTAAGTTTTATGTACCAACCATCTTATTCCAATACCTCCATTGTACAGTTGGTAAGGTCAAATGTAATGCTTATAGGTACACTTATAAGATCAATGGAAAATACTCAAGAATGCATATTCCAAATTGCTAAAAAAATAATATATATTTCAAAGTTAATTTCTGTATAAATCACATGGTTCATGAGAATTTTGTAATACTTTCGCTTGTTTTGTTGAGTATATTGAGCTGACTTTTATTTTTCAGTGAGAGATTCTAAGTGTGACTATCCTTCAGCATGTAATGCAGTAGAAACCGTCCTGATCAACAAACATCTTCTAAAGTCAACTTTCTTTGAGACACTTTTAGACATGTTAAAGAGCGAAGGGGTAGGTACATTATAGCAAAATATTTACACATTAATTAAAATTTAATAGTGAATACCAAATTTTGCCATACAATTGTTACTTCTATGCAAACTGTACATATTTTTTATTTTCCAAAAGTTACAAAAATCCAAGGAACTAAGAAAAATGGAATTTAAACCTTCTAAAGATAAAAACATTACACATGCATAATTATAAAGCTACATGTCATTTGTAAAGTGGGGCTTAAACAACTCTGACCTATTTTACATTTTTCCTCTACAATATGCATATACGTTTCTTTATCTGTATTGTCAGGTGAAGATATATGCTGGACCTAGAATGTCCAGTGTTTTAAAGTTTGGACCACCACCTGCTGTTTCCTTACATAAAGAATACGGAGGACTAGAATTAACTATGGAAATCGTAGAAAATACCACCGAGGCTGTCAACCATATAAATAAATACAGCAGTTCACACACAGATGTTATAATAACAGATAATGGTATTATTTCTTCTTGTTTTTAAATGATTTTTTTTGCAGATACCAACTACACAGTGTAGATACTATTCTTTACGCTATCCGGAAGTCGCGATTTTCGAAGCGAGAACTTTTTGGATCACATTTTAAATTTGATGGGTATACTGAATTAAACGGTAAGTTGATCATCCGTACATTGCTTAATGATTAATTCAGCCGACATCGATATTCTCAAATGGTTTAGAATTAAATTCCGCACATTCAATATTCGTATCTTTGCCTTAATCAAGAGATTTTCAAGTGCATCACTAAGAAAAATCAGTCGGCGAACCTAAAAATAATCTTTATACCCTCTTAGTGTACAAATTAACGTAAAAACCAGACTTAATTAACTAAATGAAGTATATTTCAAGTGGTGGTAAAAAAGTTTCAACCAGATCTTTGAAGCCAGAAATAAGAAAATTACACTTGTTTGAATTTCTCACTGTACGATCAGTCTCGCTTGTGTATTTTAAAACTGTATGATCAGTCTTTATGTCACTGTATTCTAGTGGTGATTTCAAAGTTGTTTACGATACATTAGAAGGTGGCATTTTTCTAAATAACACAAACATATTTCAATACATTCACATCCTGAAAACTTATGAAACATGTTTTAGCTTGATAGGGTGTACTCGACTTACTACATTAAGTATAAGGATGTTTAAATGTTGCTAAAATAATAGGAAGGTTTGATGTATACTAATATATAAGTTTCAGAAATGTCCTCCCTTATACTTAAAATTGTACAAACATACAGATTTAGTTGTTATATAAAAATGCATGTATTTACACACATTCGAGGCCGTACTGTAGCCTATAATTGATCACAGTTCCTTCACTTTGTTTAAGATGTAGAACTGTCTCTCTGACACTCAATTGTACACCACTTTGTCAAGCGGGGGTTATAGTGATAAAGAAGTCCGTCTTTCCGTTCGTCCGTTGGACCGGTACAATATGTGTCTCCAGTTTTGTAAGCGCATCTCCTCATAAAACACTTAATATACATTGGGGGTTCCGGCCATTTTTAAATGAAGAGGGGGTCCAATCCAGGAGAAAAGGGGATTCCAAATATATGTTCCCGTACAAATGCATTGATAGTTAAAAAAGGGTTTCAAACTGCCGGATCCCCTTTTTTTGAATCCGTCACTGATATAACTATTAATTAATCTTATTTGAATTCCTTATCATAAATGATAATGACTGTATTGTGCACCGTCTATTTCGAATTTTAGTAAAACAATCTTTTATGGGGTTACTTTAGATAAGATACGGACTTGAACATTACATTATATGGGGGCACCCATCAGGTATTTCCAACACCTCCTAAACCAATCATTAAAGTTTTCTGAAATTGCTCCATTTTTACTCGATTAATGCATTATGGACCTTCTATTTCTGTAAACTTACCAAAATTAAATCACATGAATAACCCCCTCCCCCCCCCCCCCCCTTTTACGCAAAGCTGTTTTTATCCATTTTTTGTTATTTTAAAAGACAAGCTTGATTTATGTTATCATCAATTGGTCAACGGTGGACGGTGTAAATAATCTTTAAAAATGTAATAGCTAAACAGATACCTGTAACGATACACTATTACAAAGTCCACAAGCGAATCATGTATTACTTTTTAGGCATTTGATTTTAAATAAGACTGATGGAACAAACATACAATTATTTTGCGTCTAAAAAATTCATCAGAAATATATTTGTATTGTCTGATGAAAGTAATTACACGTTATGGTCCCCTGGATAGTTCATAATATCACATATACACGTATATACCTTCAAATTGCCGTTGTTTTTTCTTCAAAATCACGACTGGTCATACAGTCAACAAATCTGAAATCGCTTCTAGAATACAGTCAGTTCTAGACTGATCGTACAGTAATTTATTTTGGGATCCTCAAGGAAAACATATTTTTTATGGGAAATACGAATATTCTACTTAAATCCGAAAAGAATATTGAAACAGTATATATTTAACTGTAAACTGATGCAAATATTTGCAATAAAAGATTATTTGCTTTGTACTACGAGAGCAAAATTGTCAGTCGATTTCACTTTTTTCTACCAAGTTGATGTGATGCACACGTATATTTTATATTCTAATGCATGTTTTTGTTACAGTTACTCATATTTATGATGCTATATATACCTTAAAGATGTTCAAAACACTTTGTAGATATAGGAGTAAACAAATGATGAGAAAAGTTACCGTAGGCAAAACCGTCCTGTTAGCCAGTTGGAAATCATCGCTTCGAAAATCGCGACTTCCGGATAGCGTACAGAATAGTATCTACACTGTGAACTACCAGTTTAAAAAAAACTTTAAAAAATACAAGGCTTCTTATTATTGTTTATACTATACACTCATTTCAGCTTTACATGACTCATCGGTGGAGCTCCAATTAAAAGGCATGCCAAATTAATGAGGCAAGACCATTCAAAGGAACTATGCATGTACAACATATAAAGTCAATAAAAATCAAAGAAAAGAGTTCTTGTCGCACATATTTTAACTATCCAAGAGCAATAACTAAAAAAAAACCTGCAATTTTTGTTCGTTAAAACTTTTTACAAATATCTTACAGAAATGCAGGCTTGAAAGCAAATGCAATACAATTTCCAATAAAGTTTATTATTCCAAGTAGCATAACTCTTTAAAAAAAATGATCAGCACTGATTTTTATATGCCTGTTTACTTGACATATTATTGTATACCAATTTCTGTCTGTCCGTTGACTATATGAAGGACAATAACTCAAAAAGGCTTTAATCAATTTGCATGAAACTTTGATGAAAAGTTTATATCGAATTACATAAGCTCCCTTTTATTTTTATGAATTTAAGATCATACGTTTCCACGTTATGGGGTTTTATCTTTTTTTTTTAAAGGGGGATTTTCCAGTTTTCAACCGGATTTTTGTGACAAAAATGTCGGTTATTGATTTGGGGATGTACAGCGGGCTGGCGGTCGGGCGGGCGGGCGGGCGGGCGGGAATCAAATGTTGTCCGTGCATTAACTCATGCACCGTTCAACCGAAGCTTTTAAAATTTTGATATGGTGTTACTGACAACTAAATGAAGGTCAAGTTTAGTAATGGCGATTTTGACTTTTACCGTTCAGGAGTTATGGTTCTTGAAAGATTGAAAAATGGAGTTTCCAGTCGTGTCCGTGCATTAACTTATGAACCGTTCAACCGAAGCTTTTAAAATTTTAATATGTTGTTACTGACAACTAAATGAAGGTCAAGTTCAATAATGGCGATTTTGACTTTTACCGTTCAGGAGTTATGGTTCTTGAAAGATTGAAAAATGGAGTTTCCAGTCGTGTCCGTGCATTAACTCATGAACCGTTCAACCAAAGCTTTTAAAATTTTAATATGTTGTTACTGACAACTAAATGAAGGTCAAGTTCAATAATGGCGAGTTTGACTTTTACCGTTCAGGAGTTATGGTTCTTGAAAGATTGAAAAATGGAGTTTCCAGTCGTGTCCATGCATTAACTCAGGAACCGTTCAACCAAAGCTTTTAAAATTTTAATATGTTGTTACTGACAACTAAATGAAGGTCAAGTTCAATAATGGCGATTTTGAT
Source organism: Mytilus edulis (assembly GCA_019925275.1). Classification (NCBI taxonomy): domain Eukaryota; kingdom Metazoa; phylum Mollusca; class Bivalvia; order Mytilida; family Mytilidae; genus Mytilus; species Mytilus edulis. The sequence continues at coordinate 14,308,212 of CM034355.1, read as the reverse complement.
TTTTACCGTTCAGGAGTTATGGTTCTTGAAAGATTGAAAAATGGTGTTTCCAGTCGTGTTTGTGCATTTTCTCATGAACCATTCAACCAAAGCTTTTGAAATTTTTATATGTTGTTACTGATGACAAAATAGAGGTCAAGTTCAATAATGACGATTTTGACTTTTACCGTTCAGGAGTTATGGTTCTTGAAAGATCGTAAAATGGCGTTTCCATTCACGTTGTTGCATTTACTCATGAACCATTCAATCTAAGCTTTTCAAATTTTAATATGTTGATACTGATGACAAAATGGAGGTCAAATTTGATATTGACGATTTTAACTTTCACATTCAACAGTAATGGTTCTTGTGATATTGCCAGGACACAAATAAATGTTAATAAATCCGGTTTGCTGTCGTTGTGACAGCCTCTTGTTAGACAATAACTCAAAAATGTTTTAAGCAGTCTTCACTTTTTAACACTTTTAAATCAAGATTGTAAACAGCATCTCATCCATTGTTTATGTAACTTTCTGGGCTACAATTTTTTAATCAATTTTTCAGAACACTATGCTAGTGAGTTTTTGAAAGGTGTAGACAGTGCCTGTGTATTTCACAATGCCAGTACAAGATTTGCTGATGGTTACAGATTTGGTCTAGGTAAGTACTGTTTGTATGAAGCTATCCTAATTGTAAACTGGTACTTATATTGTATACTTATTGACTGAGTGTGAGTGGAATAGTAAGTTTATTGTCCCGAGGAGATACTATTGTCCTGAGGCTAGGCTGAGGGCAATTGTTGTATCCAAGGGACAATAAACTTACTATTCCACGAATATCCAGTCAGTAAGTGTTTTATTATATTGAGAAAGACAACAGACAATAAATGACTGTGAAAATAAACTATCGTAATATAAAAAAGCAAAAAATCCATCCAAAACGTTTACTTCATAAATATGTTCAAATAGTAAGGCTAAGTCTTGCACTGACGTCAACACTAGAAACAATAGGTAAAACAGGATGTCATTACTCCTGCGGTATTTTAAAAATCCTCCAATCGCGTAGCTGCATTAAAAATTGTGTGAAATATAATGACGCTTGCGGTCAAATACTTTCATTGAGGTCCAATAGTTCAACGCTTACAATTTGAAAAAAATAGTCAAAATATTGTGTACTTATTTTATATAGAAAATGATAACTGAGGTTTTATAAATACTAATTATCTAACTGTTTCTTCTGTGTATAGATATTGAAAGTTTGGTTGATTTCGTGCTACCACAGAAAATATACCCTTTTGAAAAAAATGTATATGGTGAAGAAATTTAAATCATGAATACATGCATGTTACATATCTCTAAAATATTTTGATTTTTAACAAAAGTTATCATCAATGCTTCATTCACTGGAACCCTGTTTTGAAAGTTTTTATGGTGAGATGTTTCAAATACCCAATGTAAATGTTGAATTTTCCAGAAAGGGAGTATTTTTGTTTTTATGCAATCATGTGATGAAATGCAGGAAAATTAACACTTTCAAATATATTAAAGTCCCTATTGATATGAAAGGTGAACTCATCTTGAACACCTGTACAAAATTGAAGTTCTAGAAATATTTAACTACATGTAGCTTCATTCAAAATTTGAAACCCAATGATGTAATAATGTATAACTAGCTAAATTTGTCAATCAATATATTTTGCAATAGACCACTTTCGATGTTATTGTTACACGATGATGACTGCTGTGCCCATATTTTTACTATTTTATTTATTGTGTCTGTTTAGTTAACGCATCATTGTAAATATAACAGAATTTGATGAGAATGTCATCAAAGTGAGAGGGTCATCGCTATAAAACCAGGTTTAATCCATCATTTTCTACATTTGAAAATTCCTGTACAAAGTCAGGAATATGACAGTTCTTGTCTATTGGTTTTTGATGTGTTTTGTTATTTGATTTTGCCATGTGATCCAAATTGATTTTCCTCTAAATTCAGTATTTTTGTGATTTTACTTTTTTTTAGTTTGGTTTTTTTGGTCAAAAACTTAGGTTTTAATGAACATTGTTTGAGTGTTTAGGGGCATCATCACTTCTTTCCCATGTTGGGAGACCGGCTGAAAAAAAATGGTGCTATATTGCACCAACTATTTGGTCAACTAAATTCTTATAAATGATTATCAGCACTGCTGTCATTAGGGTATTGTGATTAAGTACCTACAGAACAAACATTATTTCTAGTTTATCCTGCATAATGACAATCACCAAATATTTGATGGATTTTAATAGTGCAGTGATACAGATGATCCCCTCTATCTGGTAAATGAGTAATTAAGGCGCCAATAATTGAGGGAACTCAAAACTGATCTATTAGAAATAATTCATTCAGTAAATCCATTGTAACATTATATTTGTTCTGTAGGAGCAGAGGTAGGCATCAGTACAACAAGGATCCATGCTAGGGGACCAGTAGGAGTTGAAGGGTTACTAACATCCAAATGGCTTTTACAAGGACATGGACAAGCAGCCGCAGATTTTGCTGACGGACAGGAGCAATTTATACACAAAAGTTTACCATTAGACTACAGTGACAAAGTGTTAGACAGTTCAGACGTTGACAATTCTACTGAAGGACAGCAATAGAATAAGTCTTAAAATAAAAATAGCAACCAATAATAATGTTTAATTAAGTGTTTTGAATGATTATTTTAATAGGTCATTAATTTAAACTTTTGAAATAGAATTTCAATCTATTGATTGATCACAAACTCTAAATTTTTTTAGGTTATTGAGATGGTCATATTTTAATTATTAACATTTTCATTTATATATTTGGCCTAAAAAGCTAATTGTAAGTTACTTGAATTTCCAAAAAAAATTACCAAAAAGAGAATATTGCATTAGTAGCTATTTCTTGTTGACTTAATATGATGTCATAGCTGAAAGTCAGGTTACAGCCAAAAATTTCACAAATATTTTTCAGACTAAAATATATAGCACAAGTGTAGCCCAGATTTTTTTTGTCACCAATAAGATAATGCCAGTATACTTATTTTCTTCATCTTAATGTGAGTCATATTAAACTATTGTAAATAATATTGCACTTCATTATATTCCTTGTCATTTCATTTGTTAAATCAGGAATTTTTTTAATATGGTTTGTTTTTGGACACATTAGGTCTCAAATTGTTCCCCCTCCTTTTACCTTTTTTCAGGATAAACTCATGAAAATGACAGCATTGGGAATTTAAAATATAGGAAATCGTAACCTCTGTATTTGTCACATGTATTAGTAATTTCATTTTACAAAATCCAGCGTTATTTATAAAAATGAAACATTGTAGCTTATTGATGACATTTTTCAATCACTTAGCTTATTTTGGTATTTGTATTGTGCTCACTTCTCAGAAATTTTTTAAAAGGTTTCATAATTGCTTTGAAAATTTCATGTTTACAGGAGGTCCTAAAATAAATTATGCAACATGCAGTTATAATGTTTTTACAAATAGCAACATGTGGTGTAGAATGGAGATATGGTAAATCTCCTAAAAAAGTCGGAGGAATCTCAATCTAATCTACACTTTGAATGTTTGAAATATTGACACCTATATATAAGACATTTTAGTCTGATTTATATCCATACTTTGATGTTCTAGTAATTTCTATGTCAATAAAACATACACATTGTGCAATATTTCTTTATCTACCAATATGATTTTTTTCAACATCTTTTTTTAAAGAAAAATCTTTTTTAATGGGTCATTAATTGTTAAAATTTTGTTGACTAGTTTTCTTAACTTTGCAGTACTGTACAACAGTAACAGAAAATGAAATAGATAATGTATACTTTGTTAACAATGAATAGCTGTGTGCTAGGAGTATTTGTGAATTGTGTAGCTATAGTCTGCTCATTCCTGCTAATGTTAATTTTACTACCTCTTTTTTCATAGATACTTTTATCAGCATATATGTACATATATCACCTCACAAGACTTCGACATGTGTTTTTAGGAAAATCACCTGTTTTCTAATTGAAATCCTGTGTCTAGAAATGTTGAATTGCACAGGTTGTACATGCTAATCATTGTGGCTACCATATTTTGATTGTTATTATGTTAATATGCTGTCTCATTTAAATTTTACTTGAATAGCTCTTTAATCATATTCTTAATACAAATAATTCGTATATACAATATTCTCCATGGTAATTGCTAGACCTGTTTATATTTTAATATACATAAATTGATGTGCGTATTATATTGTCCTCCACCAAGCATTAACTCCAAGATCTGAAGGAATTTTTATATTACAGCTTTTTTCGTCTTTTTACCAGATGACGAAAAAGGACTTCTCTGTTATCAAGCTTGTTTAAATAAATGGTAACTAAATATTTTGACAATTAATTGAAAATGCACAAACTTATGTGTAATATACAACACTAGTAATTTTGGGGCCCTTTATAGCTTGTTGTTCGGTGTGAGCCAAGGCTCCGTGTTGAAGGCCGTACTTTAACCTATAATGGTTTACTTTTTAAATTGTTATTTGTATGGAGAGTTGTCTCATTGGCACTCACACCACATCTTCCTATATCTAAGATATATGTTTTATTAAATATATATAATAATTATGACTTTAAGATTTGAAATATTTACAATGATATCAATGATCTTTTCCTGATTACCACATCACTAGTCTTAGTTATAGTCTTGTTTTCAAGCTTTGTCTTTTTTATACAACTTATAACCAAACATTAGATGAAAACCCTTGAGAGAAAACGTTTTGTTATGTTTTCTTATAATAACCAGCATTCTTTGATGGGTTTTTGATAGACATGTGGTGCTGGTACATTTTGTTTATCTTTTATATTTCATATTTACATAAAATTTTGAATTATATTGCTATTCATGTTACTATTTTGTATGATTGTTTGGTTTTTTCTCTCTTTTTTAGCATTAAACAACAATTTATATTGCACACTTTGTTATTGTGTTGCTGAACTGGTTTAGCCATCTCAATAAAGATTGTATGAGTATTTGTGCATTAAAAGCATGAAAAGTTTACACCTCAGGGTATATAGATGATTGATTCATCCTAGAATATCTTACTGTAACTACTGGAATAGTTTACTTTGTTACCCTAAATGAATAAAGAATTTTTATAATCATTATCGGTAGAAAAAAAAACTGTTATCAAATTTCACAAATAAAAGACATTTTCTTATTTAAACAACTGGAATATGTCATATATTCTAAAATATTGGAAAAGTCATCTATGCTTAACAATTTATAGAATATTTGTATAAAAGTTTCATATTTAAATCATACTTATATCAAAGTTTTGTAACTCAGGTGCTCTAAATAATTACAGTAGTACATATATGAGACTTAAAATCTTCAAAATTTAATATTAAGAACATTTAATTACATCATTCCAACTTTATACTGATAAAAAAAACATTCTTGGGCAATCAGCTTAATTGTTTAACTTCTTGGTAAATGACAGTATGATTTAAATTAAACTATAAATTCCAAAGTCTTTGCCCATTTTTATTGTGAAAGGGTAAAGTACAGTATTTTTATAAGGGATGAATTGTATTTTTTGATGTTAACTGTCTAATGTTAAAGATCTGTATGTTTGATTAGAATAATATATGTATTGATGAAAATTGTAATAATATTTTTGCACAAAAGTAACTTGTACTACTGTTGTTTATGTTTATTGTTTTGAATAGTTTGTAAACATTTTGACAAAGCGAAACCTGAGACAAAAGTCGATCTCAGTTTATTGTTAAATTGAGAATTTGTTCATGAGACTACTGCACATTAAATAAATATTTCCATAAATCATGAAATTAAATTATTTTACAATTACCAGTATTGTGATTTATTAAATAAAGATAAGATAATTTGAAGGATAACATATTTTGAAACAAATGATTTTTAATTAAAATTGAAATGCTATTGTTGTAATTTATGATTGTCTGGTATGAAGTTCATCCACTGATATCAGACGGAGAAGTCCCTTTACTGTACTAGATATAGTGGTGTGACTTTTTTTGTACCTTTGGTTAAAAACAACTGTGAAAAAAATAGGTTCAATTTCCCTTGTATTGGTTATATAAGTTGTCACCTCCTACTAGAAATTGAATACCAAAGAGTCAAATTTAAAAACTGAACTTTTTGAATTAAAACCTTTAACATATAATATTTCCATAATTTCAAAAGTGCTACATGAATATTTTACCTGTTTTAACAAATTTTACATCAAAGCACCTCAATTACCAAACGGAATTAATTTCTACATTTCTGTGTAGCAACATAGTATATTCCAGCAGCACCTGCATATGAAGTATATATATCTCCCAATTGATACGATATTCCCGGGTTTGTATTTCCTATCATGATTTCCTTGATAGAGGGTTGCTGCTCACAAGGAAGCTTTTAAACCAAGAGTTACAAGTGGTGAAAATAAAATGAACCATTTATAAAATTTAATGGACACCATCATGAGTTGGTTGAACGCTATGGAATATCTGTTTTACAGATGATATTGGATATGTTCCTACCATCACAAATAAGACCCTGTTCTTATTTCATGAATGTGATCTACTTAGACTATTGACTGGGGTTTGTAATAACATGAGCAACACGACGGGTGCTTAGTATTTAGTTTTCTATGTTGTGTCTTGTGTACTTTTATTGTCCGTTAGTCTTTTATATCCATTGCAGGTTTTTTTTTCAATCTTTGAATTTTAATGACCCTCTGGTATCTTTCGCCCCTTTGTTCCTGAAAGAAGATACATACCCGTATTTCCAACAGAATTTGTATTTCCTTTTACCTTTCCCCAATTAAGTGACAAAATTTTCCAACATTGCCTTTATTTTCTATCTTCATGAGTTTATAATTCAGTTATCTGTTAAGGAATATGTCATTTAATAAGAACCTTAAAAGTACATATATCAGGCTGTGATACTATTTATTTTATCAAGGATTTGTATAGTAGGACTATACAAATCCTTGATTGATTTGTATAGTAGGACTATACAAATACTTGATTTTTAACCGGATTTTTGTGACAAAAATGTCGGTTATTGATTTGGGGATGTACGGCGGGCGGCCGGGCGGGCGGTCGGGCAGTCGGGCGGGCGGGCGGGCGGGCGGCAATCAAATGTTGTCCGTGCATTAACTCATGAACCGTTCAACCAAAGCTTTTAAAATTTTAATATGTTGTTACTGACAACTAAATGAAGGTCAAGTTCAATAATGGCGATTTTGACTTTTACCGTTCAGGAGTTATGGTTCTTGAAAGATTGAAAAATGGAGTTGTCCGTGCATTTACGCATGAACTGTTCTACCAAAGCTTCCAAATTTTAATATGTTGTTACTAATGAAAGAATGGAGGTCAAGTTCAATAATGACGAATTTGACTTTTACCGTTCAGGAGTTATGGTTCTTGAAAGATTGAAAAATGGAGTTTCCAGTCGTGTCCGTGCATTTATGCATGAACTGTTCTACCAAAGCTTCCAAAATTTTAATATGCTGTTACTGATGACAAAATGGAGGTCAAGTTCAATAATGACGATTTTGACTTTTACCGTTCAGGAGTTATGGTTCTTGAAAGATTGAAAAATGGTTTTTCCCGTCGTGTCCGTGCATTTTCTCATGAACCATTCAACCAAAGCTTTTGAAATTTTAATATGTTGTTACTGATGACAAAATAGAGGTCAAGTTCAATAATGACGATTTTGACTTTTACCATTCAGGAGTTATGGTTCTTGAAAGATCGTAAAATGGCGTTTCCATTCAGGTTGTTGCATTTACTCATGAACCATTCAATCTAAGCTTTTCAAATTTTAATATGTTGATACTGATGACAAAATGGAGGTCAAATTTGATATTGACGATTTTCACTTTCACCATTCATCAGTAATGGTTCTTGTGATATTGCCAGGACACAAATAAATGTTAATAAATCCGGTTTGCTGTCGTTGTGACAGCCTCTTGTATTAAATTCATTGGAAGTTGTCCATACCTTGTTTAAAAACCTTTCTTGGTTCTGAATGAAAATAAAAAGAGTAGTAGTGTTTAGCAATTCAGTTCAAAGAATCAATTTAAACTGATTGTTTGATCTTGTAAACTTCCAGTATATCATTTTTTTACGTCATTATACGACCGCAAAAATTGAAAATATTTTGGTCGTATATTGGTATCACGTTGGCGTAGTCGTCTGCGTCGTCGTCGTCGTCCAAAGACTTTTGGTTTTCGCACTTTAGTATAAGTCAATAGAAATCTATGAAATTTAAACACAAGGTTTATGACTACAAAAGGAATGTTGGGATGGGTTTTGGGAGTTTTGGTCCCAACAGTTTTGGATTTAGGGGCCAAAAAGGGCCCAAATAAGCATTTTTCTTGGTTTTCGCACTATAACTTTAGTTTAAGCTAATAGAAATCTATGAAATTTTGACACAAGGTTTATGACCACAAAAGAAAGGTTGGGATCGATTTTGGAAGGTTTGGTCCCAACAGTTTAGGAATTAGGGGCCAACAAAGGGCTCAAATATGCATTATTCTTGGTTTTCGCACAATAACTTTAGTATAAGTAAAAAGAAATCAATGAAATTTTAAACACAAGGTTTATGACCACCAAAGGAAGGTTGGGATCGGTTTCGGGAGTGAAGGTCCCAACTTTTTAGGAATTAGGGGCCAAAAAGGGCCCAAATAAGCATTTTTCTTGGTTTTCACACCATAACATTAGTATAAGTAAATAGAAATCTATAAAATTTAAACACAAGGTTTATAACCATAAAAGGAAGGTTGGGATTGTTTTTGGGAGTTTTGGCCCCAACGAATTAGGGGCCAAAAGGGGCCAAAATTAAACTTTGTTTGATTTCATTAAAAATTGAACTATTGGGGTTCTTTGATATACCGAATCTAACCGTGAATTTAGATTCTTAATTTTTAGTCCCGTTTTCAAATTGGTCTACATTAAGGTCCAAAGGGTCCAAAATTAAATTTAGTTTGATTTTAACAAAAACTTGAATTCTTGGAGTTCTTTGATATGATGAATCTAAACATGTACTTAGTTTTTTTTTATTATGGGCCCAGTTTTCAGGTTGGTCCAATTCGGGGTCCAAAATTAAACTTGTTTGATTTCAACAAAAATTCAATATATGGGGTTCTTCAATATGGCAATATTTAATATTTGCCTTAAATTGCAAGAAGGGGGTGAAATTACAAGATAAAAATATTTGGGTCCAGAATTTTAAAGGAAAGTAGTAATTTGGTCCAGCTGAAAAAGGTTAAAAATTAGCACTTCGGAAGCTGTCAAAAGATTTCAAAACGCCCCTAACATAAAATTTTCCATATTTTGAGTTGGAGCCGATGAAGTTTTCTATAATTTTGATATAATTTAATTGTCCCAAAAGTAGCACAACACACTGAAAAAATTTCTTTGAGACAGCGTAGGTGGGATTTTTTTTATTTTCATTTATATTCTAAAAGAAATGCACTACGAAATAATTGTGGTGTCGGACCAGTTAGTTATACCCCATTTGGGTTCATGGCATACATTAATTTAAAAAGAAGGTGGATTAATACAGTACTCCATGTATACGACATGTAAAAAAATAGCAGAAGATTGTTTCAGAACAGACATTTTTTAGAGAAAAAAATAGTTTGTTAGAACATTGTTAATATATGTTGTGTATTCAAAGAGAATTTAAGTGAAATCAATTATAAAATATAAAAACAGATTTTGGTTTAAAAAAAAAAAGATTAATTAGAATTAAGGTAATAGGTTTAAAGTACATTTGTTCTATTAAATATTATTGCAGAGGAGATGAAAAGTATTGGTTTCCACTGATCAAAGCTATGTGGCTGGTTCCAACAAAAGAGATGCAGCATAATGTAAAAACCATCCTTAAAGATACTAAATTCAAAAGAATGTGGAATTGGAAGGTAAGAATGTCATAATTTACTTTATGTATAATAAAAGTTTAATAAGTTAGGAAGATGCCCTAAATGCTGATTGTATTTAAGAAATAGATAGAAATTAAAGAAAACTCTTCTTTGCATTACTTTCCACATACACAAAGATATATTGCAGAATACTGGTAGTAACCTTTTGCTTTTGAAGTCCTTGGTTACAGGTACTAAAAAATGTGTGTTTTAAATGAAGATTTAGGATAACAACATCTTTATTTTAGTACCGTAATTAACAACTCTCACATTGAATAGTAAAACATTGCTGTTTCAATAGTTGTTTGTCAGAATTCAGAAAGGTCTCTCAACAAAATGATTTTTTGGTACTTCGTACCAGCAGACAAGGGACAAATAATATCATCAACATGTCTGTATTATTGCCCATTGATGAACCAGATGGTATATTTAGAATAATTTCAATTTCAGGAAAATATTCATCAAGCCAAAGAAATGATAGCTAATGTAGAGAAAGTAGATCTTCCAACAGAAGGAGATGAGTGGGAACAGAGAAACAGTAATTCGAAATGTGGGGATGCTGTCAAAGAACTCATTAAAATGTTAAAGTATGCTATCTTTATAACTACATAAAATGTATGTATAGGGATCATCATAGCCATTAAGTCAAGTGTTTGTCGGTTTTGTGGATGTATAGCAACATATTGATATAGGAAGATGTGGCCTGTGTGAGTGCCAATGAGACAACTCTCCATCCAAATAACTATTTATAAAAGTAAACCATTATAGGCCTTCAACACGGAGCCTTGGCTATAACTGCTGTGAATTTTTGACTTTCAGAATTGTTTTTTTTTTATTAACTTCCAGTTCACCGTATTAGTATATATTTTTTTCTTAATAATTTCTTAACAATGGTTGTATAGATGAAACAAGCATATTAATGCCATAAAGGTAAACTAATAAGCTGCCAATATGAGTGCTTGTTATTTTCATTGTATGAAGATTGATCAGTTGTTGATTGCCTAATCTTCAGTGGCAAATATTTCATTGATGTATGTGCCTGTCCCAAGTCAGGAGCCTGTAATTCAGTGGTTGTCGTTTGTTTATGTGTTACATATTTGTTTTTCTTTCATTTTTTTACATAAATAAGGCCGTTAGTTTTCTCGTTTGAATTGTTTTACATTGTCTTATCAGGGCCTTTTAAAGCTCACTATACGGTATGGGCTTTGCTCATTGTTGAAGGCCGTACGGTGACCTATAGTTGTTAATGTCTGTGTCATTTTGGTCTTTTGTGGATAGTTGTCTCATTGGCAATCATACCACATCTTCTTTTTTATATGTATTTAGATTTTTAATATTTAGGACTGGTTATCAAATTGGTTCACATTGAGGTCTAAAGGGTCCAAAATTGAACTTTATTTGATTTCATCAAAAATTAATTCTTGGGGTTCTTTGATATGATGAATCTTACCCTGTATTTAGATTTTGGATATTGGAATACCACAAAGGGATGGTAAGAATTGTCTTTGGGAGTTATGGCTCAAACCGTTAAGGAATAAGGTGCAAAAAAAGGGGGAAAAGGGTTTCCAGGTTAATGGACAATTACTTAAGTACAAAACATAATTTAAAAGCAGTGAAAGATTGGTAATTGAAACTCATTTTAATTCTTATTTCAGATTTCAGAAATGAAAAAGAATTTTTTTTCAAATATCAAAGGATTAATATTCAACAGCATTACTGAATAGCTCAAAAGCAAAAAAAAAACATTTTTAGTTCATTAGACCACATTCATTCTGTGTCAGAAACCAAACTGTATCAACTATTTAATCACAATCCCAATTCAGAGCTGTATCCAGTTTGAATGTTGTGTCCATAGACATACTAACCCCAACCGTTCAGGGTTCGACCTATGCGGTCGTATAAAGTTGCGCCTTGCGGAGCATCTGGTTTATTATTATTTTAATACCCATCAAAAGTACAACTCATGAACTGGCAATAACATAAACACACATAAATATAATAAACATATGAACCCAAAACTACTTTGCAACAAACAAAACAAAGAAAATTGCATCCCTGGGATCATACAATAGAAGTGTCTCTGCAATTTTTTTAGACCACAATGACATTACTGTCTTATTTGCGGGTCCAGTAACACATGGAAGTTATAGTTTAACAATAGAAATATTCAACATACGCCAAAGCTGATACCGAACCCAGAAGGACATTTGAATAGGCTGAAATCCTCCTCTAAATTTCAGTGCGAACTCGAACAATCTATTGATTTAAATTGTCCTGAATCTGAAAGAAGCATATCCATTCACATGAGTCCTTGTAAATAGTGATGTGATATAACAAAGTTACCGAATTCCGTGGAATATTCAAAGGCACTGGCTACGGTTACATGGAAATGTAACAATAATAAAAATATTATTGTCACATTGGAGACTAATTTCCGGAATGCAAAGTTGGGCGAGGAACCGAATAATTACGAATGTAACAATAATTACTGAGGCTACAGTTACATTACGTTATTGTTACATGAAAACCAGCAATGTACGCTAGATTTATTAAACTTAAATCTTCTATAGTTGTATTGCTTAATTCTTCCATCTGTACTAAACTATACTTGTAATACTGATAAATAATAAATATTATTATTCAACAAATGGTGTTTAGGGTGAAAAAAATAAAATTTGGGGTGCGTTTTAAACGAAACTGAAACAATATCAAGACATAAATTTCATACAGCTAGTCAACTTGACGCAAATTGATACATCAAAAGCAAAGTTTGCTAACTGTAACTTAAATACTAAGAACTTCTGTATGTACATGTATCCGTGGAGGACGTAATTTCGTTCATCAAAAATGTGTCGGACTTTAAAAACCATGAAAACCATTTAATGGATTTGTAGAAATTGTCATTGTAAATAAAAAGTTACAGTAAATAAATTGTATGTAATAAATGTATGTATTGTAAATATAAAATAAATGTCTTCAACTTTTATTATTTAGTACATATTACTAGTCCCATCGTACATTGCTGCTTTTTATGTAACAATAACGCAATGTAACCGTAGCCTCAATAATTATTGTTACATTCGTAATTAAACAGGTCCATACCCAACCATGCATTCCGGCATTTAGTCTCCAATGTAACAATAATATTTTTATTATTGTTACATTTCCATGTAACCGTAGCCAGTGCCATATTCAAAACGGAAAGTCCGTAGTCATATGGGAAAATCAAAAGCTCAAACACATCAAACGAATGGACAACAACTGTAATATTCCTGACTTGGTAAAGGCATTTTCTTAAGTAGAAAATGGTGGATTAACTAACTGACCTGGTATTATAGTTAGCTGTACCTCTCGTGGTTTTATAGTTAGCTATACCGCTCACTTAAATCACAGTCCCATACAATTCCATTATATTACGACAATGTGTGAACTAAACTAACAGATATAATAGGTAAAAATTTCAAAAATATTGGTACAGCAGTCATTATTGTGTTATAATTTTAATCACTGTAAATACAAACAATTATGTAACAAATAACAAAGAAACACAAAAAAATCATGTAGTCAACGTACATCATCAAAAACAAATGATTAGAAGCTTTTTTCATCCTCTACTGATACATTGACGTTGTTAAATTTATATTGATCAAGGATTTCGAATTGTAATAGTGCAACCGTCTCAAGGAATATGGCGTAACACTGGGGTGTTAAAAAAGGGTTTAACAAAAATACCGAACTCCAAGGAAAACACCAAACGAAAGTTAGTCCGCTATCAGAAAGAAAAATCAAAGCTCAAACACACCAAACGATGGAAAACAACTGTCATATTTCTAACTCGGTACCTTATAAAGAAAATGATGGATTTAAGGGAATACGATACAGTAGCAGGGGCAGATAATAACGTTTTCGAAACTTTTCGTGTTGTTTTTTTTGACGTTGTTAATCAGAACGTTGTTATTTCGCGAAGTTTCTAATTAGAACGATTACATTTCGCGAAGTCGAGTTAAATGTAGTCACATTTGCGGAAAATCCACTGACGTCATAAATCCGGTTGCGCGAATTTAAAACAAAGTACCTGCTAAGAAAATTGGCCATATCATGAGAACATGGTTATATTTATTCCTTTATTATGAGGTCAACAATATTAATTTGATATGTGAAAAAATCAAACCACATTCATAATTTTGTATGCGTTTTATTTCATATAGGAAATGAATAAAAGATATGCAAATAATACGTATATGAGACAGACACCCAAATAAACAAAAAGACCAATAAGGAATTTAGATATTAACGTACTGTCTTTATCAATATATAATATCTACACCATTTGTCAAACTCTAATTCGTATGGAGAATCGTACGAATAAATTTAAAGTCATAAGAAACGAGTGACTGGTGAAAAATAATGTTTATCCAATTCTTGAACCAATGCATGTATATATCGCAAGTATATCGTATAATCGTCAATTTTTTTTTTCTCTGTCTGTTATGATTTAACAAATATGGCTACTCATTAAATGCCTTGTTTTGAAGCCGAAGTTTACCGATTGTCACCTTATAGTAAATAATCAACAAAAAGCATGGGTATTTAGCACGTGTTTAACATATACAATCAGGTAATTGTTTATTTTAATGACAGAATCATGCGTATTGCTATCACCGGATTTTTACGGGGAGGGTCACGCTTAGGTCACTATGCATACGGAAAATATGTCGGCGAATTGCTTCCTGACAGCAAGCAATTGAAAATAAGTAAACTTCTTCTAAATGTGGACAAATTAAAGAATTTTCCTCAGAAAAAAGTATATGTACATAAGTTGTATAATGAAAACTATCCATTTAGTTTTAAAAAACATATGCATATTTTTTTTTAATTTGAGGTTTCATATGACTTTAACAGAGACTATCAACAAAATGACAAAATAGCATGGTAAATAAAGACAACGCCTCATACTGTTCCTGACTTTGAATAAGTACATTAAAAAGTTGAACGGCATTTTTAGAATTTAACACAGTTGAACATGTATGTGTATATGTGTATAAAAAAGAACTGTCAATCAAAAAGACTCAGTTATAAGCCCCGTTTTTATAGTCTGAATGACGGACAGACGGACGGACGGACAAACGGACAGGGGTAAAACAATATATCCCCCCCCCAAAGGATATTAGGGGAGGGGTATAAAAATACTCGGGAGACAAGCTTGCGCAACTTATCTATTGTTACAGAATCATGCAATTTCAAGCTGTAATACCGACTGCTGTACTTCCTATGAAATGTTAAACTACATCGTAATGGACTATATTGAGACAATTACGACATGAATTTGCTCGAAACAGCTCTAGATATTCACTTTTTAAACATGTTCAGAGTAGTTCTTAGCTGACCCGAGTTAATGTGGGTATGGTTTTGTGTTCATATAATGCCTATAAAGTAGGCCGTTAGTTTTCTTGTTTATATCAATCACATGTTTATGTCAGGGCTTTTTAAAGCTGACTATACAGTGTGCCTTTTTTTGTTGCGGGTAGCACGGTGACCTTTAATTACGTTTATCTTCGTAATTTGAACTATGGTTGATAGTTGTTTTCATTGGCAATCATACCAACTGTCCTTTTTTTTATAATATCCCACTTACTTTATAATTGTTTCATATTTTGTCATGTCGGGGTTTTTTGAAAAATTAAAATTATGCCCAAGCTGTGTTGTCTACATGAGTTGACGGACTTATGTCGGACAGAGATGCAAAATAATTTTTTTTATCATATTTATCTGTTTTGTTTCCAAACATTTCTTTTCTAAAAGTATTTACTTTTTGTATCCAAGTTTCGTAACAATTCATAAAGGTTTGGCAAGTATTTTATGCTATTTTACGAGTAACCAGCTTTGAACGTTTTGAAGATTAATTTCGTTGCTTTCGAAAAAAAAACTTGGCTGAACCACTGAATCGTGGACGGCGTGTATCGTATCCCTTAAGTAGGCTAACGGGTTCAAAAATTTCATAAAAAAAATTAAACATTTGTTCTTTCTTTAGAAATTTGTTTTATTACACTATTAGTTATTACTTTATGGTATGGTACAAAAATCAACTAAAAAAATCGATTTGGTTTGGCACCAGATGACTTTTAAAATGTTTATATCATTAATAAAGCTCCAAATTATCTCCCTTTGGTGCAAAAATGCCATTTTTTGGCATTAAAATTGAAGTATCCTTTTTAAATCATCGGTGACCTATATTTTTTATTATTGTTTTCAAATATGCTATTCATAGACTAAATAATTGTAAAATTTAAGCGATTTCTGTAATTTAGTTCTTTTTTTATTGCGATATTACCTCCATTTCTCTTATTAGTTCAACAGAAAAAGGACATTAACAGAAATGTATGCTTCTTTCGGAGGCAGATTGTGAGCTTAAATGAACGGTGACCCCATTTTTTTATTTCATTTTTCTATTAGGTATATGGTAAAGTTCATTTATAGCGAAATCCTCTATTTAAAAAAATGATTTATACCCGCGAGCCCCCTTAACCTGGTTTTATAGCCACTAAACTGCTCGCTAATATAACCGTCGCATAAAATTCTGTTATATTGACAAAAATATGTGCACAGATAGATATGTGGTGACAACCATGGAGAAACGATCATGTCTTCCTCCCAAACTATATTGTTCATCAATCTGTTAAAAGTAAAACCAAATTATGCGGTGCTGACCAAGTGTTGTTACTTTGTATTATTTGTCGAATATACAAAACATATACATTAAAGGGTTGTTTTGTACTTTTTGGTCAGGTTGTTGTCTCTTTGACACATTCCCAATTTTCATTCTCAATTTTATTAAAGAACATGCAATAAAAAGTTGACCTTTGACTCCTATGATAGTAAAACTATGTCTGAGCCTGTACAACTTTTGTTACTCAAACTTTATATGCTGTTGCATCAGGAACTGGGGGTTTGTGTCATCTAATAATGTCATGTCGACCTGACCTTGACTTTGACCTTTGACTCCTATGATAGTTAAACCTTGTTCAATTCTTGTCTGGTGCATGTACTTTGAACTATAAAACTTAGGATACTATAAGTAATAGGTCATCTTTATTTTGTGTATGTAATTATTGCATGGTTAACACGTTGTCTGGCAGGGTTCATCTAATGTTATATTGTCCTTATTCTAGACATAGACTAATTGTGTGAATTCATTTCATCTGATTAAAATATAAAAAAATTATATTTGTAATTAAGGATAGGATTGAATATCGTGTTACTCATGTACAGCCATCATCTTCTTTTTTTTATATATACACCTGGAAAAAAGTATTGCAACACCAAATTGAAATTGAATTAAAAAAAACACTCATTATTTTTTTGTGATATAATTTGGTAAAATAGAACTAGTTAAACATTATTTAAGTATCACCTGAGTTAATCAATAAATATCGACTCGATAAGTTTTTATCTGCACATGCAGCTACTGTACCCGTAAACAGCAAAAAAGATGTTTTGATCCTCATTGTTTTCAGCACTTTAAATAACCAAGTTTTTAAAATTATGTGATTGACACCTTATAATGGGTCCTTGACAACTCTTAACTGCAGCAAGATGGCAGATTATCAGCATAAGAGAAGCAGGGCTGTCGCTGTAACAACTGCACGCATTGTTGGTCATCACCATGCCACTGAAGTCGTTTTGAGAATAAAAATCAGGCAATAAACGCTGTAAAAGACCTTCTGAGATAATGAAGACCCCCTATTCCATTTGCTAGAGAAAATCAAGCATAATGAAGGTTGGTCAGAAGGAAACCCATTGCATACAAGACAATCCTAAAATGAGAGTGGTGGCCATACAAGAGCCTTTTAACAAGAACTGTTCGAGATCAACTCATCGCTACTGGTTACAGTGCGATAATACCATTTCGGAGACCTTTGCTAACGAGCAGACTTACAGTTTTCCGTATCCAATGTAGTGCAGAGCTCGGCAAAGTTGGAAATTAACATCGTGGAGGAAAATCCAATGTTCAAATGGAATTTGGTTCATCTGCCTTGGCCCGATCGTAGCCCGGCTTTGAACCATATTGAGCTTATATGGGACACTATTGGGCGGAAAGTGAGCGAAAGGACACCCCAGTTCAAACACAACATGAAATAAACAATTCCCTTCATCAGAAATGGTTGCTGCTACCTTAGCAACAAATTAGTCGATTTATGGGAGGAATCAGAAGACGTTAAGATGCGGTTATCCGTTTGAATGGAGGCTGCGCACAAAGTACTAATTCTTTGGCGTATAACGATCAACCATGATGTGAACAGTCATCTGAAGATTAATTTTGAAATGTCTGACACTGTAAAGTTCGACTACAGTGAAACTTGTCAAATGCGTTTTTTTTGTACAAAAAACACTTCATTTTGTTATTGAAATTGTGGTTATATAAATCATTTTTTTTTAAACATTTTTTGTTCGTTTCAATGCCAATGTTATCGTGAACTATGTTTCAATAATATTATACACATATTTCATTATATTCCATAAAAAAAGAGGCTGATTTTTCAAATTTTAAAAAATCAAGGTGTTGCAATACTTTTTTCCATGTGTATATATAAAAATGAAACAAAGTTAAAACACAATTGCTGTCAGAAAATACATAATCTACTCTCGTTTACTGGTAGAATTGAAATATAAATGTTATTATATGAATGTTTTAATATCCTAAAATGGTCACTTCATACATATTTTGACATCCTTGGCTGTACTGCGTAATGGTCTACTATATCCTATGTAGAGTTGGCTGGTGAGAGAAAGCCAGAGAATATGGTAATACTATACATGTATATACATGTACATGTTATGTGAATTTTTTTTCAACATCCTGATATGGTCACTTCATATAACTTGGCCTCCTTGGCTGAACTGCCTGGTGAGCTACCACATCCTATATAGAGTTGTCCTGTTGGAGAGAATACAAGAGAAAGTGGGAACATTATGTTAATGTCACTTGTTTTATAATATGTCATTAGAAGGCAATAATTGTTCATGATATGAAGTGTACAAGTATTGATATCAGCTACAATAACATTGTCTCTAGGTGTTGTCACTATATCTGTTGGTATGAATGGTCTGTCCTTGTTTATCTCTGTGTCTCCTGTATAGATATTTATTACATAGCCACCCTGTCCTAACACTACTACTCTATGTCTTTCATCATTTACTTTATCCAACACATGTATATTCCCATTCCTGGTACAGGTTATTCTGTAGGGAACAGTGAATATAGGTTGTTTATGTTGATCATGTTCATACACTCTCTCATGGACTCCATTCTGATTCATTAGTATTACAACTCTTCTTCCTGGTTTAGGGAAGTCTTTATTAACACCTCCTACTAGAACTTTATTGTCACTGGTGATATGGACTGCTGCAGGAAGGAATGGTGACACATTATATACTGTGTCTGTTAGTGTACCTGTATTGCTGCTGATTTCTTTTAGTCTTGGTTCCCTTGTAGATACAAGTAGATTATTTGATTGAACAACATTCATAGCATATACCTTGGCTTTATGACTGGATAGTACCTTCAGTTTGGTTCCTTCTGGTTTCACTTTTTGAACTAAACCAAAAGTACCAGAACTTATCCAGAAAGACTGATCAATAGAGAGGCCTGCATATGCTAAAGACTCAAGTTCAGTTTGATATTGTTTATTTATTTCCAGATTAACAGGCGGTTCATTAGATAAATTTTCATCAAATTCCAACACAGCAATGTTGGACTGAGTTATCTCCGCTGGAATGAAGTTTGGTAAAGAGCCATAACTTGATCTTAGTTGGGGCATATCAATGTCAATAGATTTTTCATAGTTGTTTACTTCTCTAAATAAACATCGGTTATTTGAATGAATTCCTGGAATTCATCGTGTTTATTGTAAGCTTGTTTTAGTAAAACGGAAACTGCATTTAAATCAGATTTGATTGTGTAAGAAACAGAGTTGTGATTCTGCTCCAATTTATCTTTAAGTTCTTTAAAATGTCTCTCTACTGCTGCTTTGACAAAATGTTCATGCTTAAAAACATCTTGCTTAACCTGGTTGTATTTAGTATTTTCTATCGATAAAAGTTTGTTAAGCTGTTCTTTTCTTGGGACTATTTCTTTCCTATACCTTTGAATTTTAGTGTGTCCTTTTTTCAATTTGTCTATTTTTATATCATATCCTTCCTGAATTTCTGTAAGATCATGTATCTTGTGAACTTTTGACACACAGGTTGGACAAACAAGAGTGTCACATGTCTTACAATAAAGACAGATATACTGTCCAGCATGGTCCTGGCAGGGAATGTTTGAAAAATCTAGTTCTTCTTTATATAGACTGATTTCTTTTATATCGATAATTCTGTGATCCTCTGCAGTTTTCACTCTTAAATGTACTTTCTCCTTACAATGATTACACAATAAAAGGTCACAGTCTAAACAATTTCATTTAATGGGTCTATCAGTTTCACATAATCCACAATTTACAGGAATTTGTCCTTTTCTGATAGATTGTGAAAACGCCATTTTTAAGATCCAGGTATATTACTTCTTTGATTGTGAGCAGGTTACCTCCTTGATAACTTTATCCAAGGTTAATTATTTTTAGAAACATTTCTCAGTTTATAAATATAGAATTTTATAGATTGTTTAAATGAACTTAAATCAATATTTAAAGTTTTATGACTGTTGTAAGTGATATGCATACAAATGTAGAATCTAACAAATGATATATATGTTAAAGTTAAAATGGATGCATGAAGAAGTGTACATTGTAATGTATAATAAACACAAATTTTATTTGATCTAAAAAATAAAAGATTTAAATAATTATTATAAGTTTGAAGCTTTTCTGTAAAGTTAAGTTATAATTTAACTGTAATACGACTCAGATATCTTGCTAAATTAAAATAGATTGTAGATAGATAAATAACTACACTTATTTTACATCAATTCCCCAAAAAAAACAAGTGCAAAGTTCTAAATATTACTGTAAATGAGGATATCTGATAGAAATTTCTGTATGAAAACAAAAAGAGATAATTTAAAACCACTATGCAAGGTTGTCAATAGGCAGCCAATACCTTGCCACCATGCCAATAGTAAATTATAGGAATAACTGGCATATACATGTTAAATCACACTCCATGCAGTGGTATAATCTATATATAACAGTCTTTTATAAAGCTTGCTATTTCGAAACAGAGTAGGGAACATCCTGAAAAAAAGGTGACAACGGGTCTGAATTAAGTAATTTATGATTTTACAGATAAATGAGGTACAGTAAAGAAGGGAACAAGGGATAAGTTTCAGATGCCTATTTAAAAGCTATATATACTCTGAAATTAGATGCTTTAAAACAGCTTTGAATTATTGGTGGAGGGGTGGATTAGGATAATTGAAAACAATCATTGAAATATATCACAATACTCAGATCTAACCTCAATTTCTCTTTTTACAATAACAACCTTTTTCATTCAAACTTATTATCATATTTTTGATACTTTATAAAATATGGCTAACCAATTGAAAAATTTTCTTCAGCCTGGTGATCATGAGGGATAAAGTTTGAAACCTGCTTTGATATTTCCTTCGTTCTTTGCAAATCTTTTCGTCAATTCATAGATGGCATACAAACAACAAACTGGTAAAATTTTGATATGTCAAATATAAATGATCGTAAACCCCCAAAAAACCTGACCATTTCAAAATATCGCTCCTATAACAAACATAACTTTTATTCTTGGATTCATTCAATTTTAATTTGCCTTGGTTTACTTGCAATTGTATACAGGCTATATATAAATAAAAGAGGTGTGGTAAGATTGACACTGAAGTAACAAGCCACCAGAGATCAAAGGACTGATATATTTGATATTTACAGGTGAGCAGGAAAGAAGACATAGAAGATTTATTACAGATGACAAACTACATAGACCTTGTGATACCCAGGGGATCTAGTGATATGATAGCTAAGATCCAGGCTGCCAGTAAAGGAATACCAGTCCTCGGACACAGTGAAGGGGTCTGTCATGTCTATATAGATAAAGAAGCCAATCATGACATGGCTCTCAAGATCGATAAATACTATTTCCATTTCATAATATAAGTCTGCTTAGAAAGGAAAGTGAAGAGAATGTTGAGTAAAGTTATTTTTATTGAATTAAGTTTTATGTACCAACAATCTTATTCCAATACCTCCATTGTACAGTTGCAATTTTGTAATAATTTCGCTTGTTTTGTTGAGTATATTGAGCTGACTTTTATTTTTCAGTGAGAGATTCTAAGTGTGACTATCCTTCAGCATGTAATGCAGTAGAAACCGTCCTGATCAACAAACATCTACTAAAATCAACGTTCTTCGAGACACTTTTAGACACGTTATAGAGTGAAGGGGTAGGTACATTATAGCAAAATATTTGCACATTAATTAAAATTTAGAAGTGAATACCAAATTTTGCCGTATAATTGTTACTTCTATGCAAACTGAACATATTTTTTATTTTCCAAAAGTTACGAAAATCCAAAAAACTTAAGAAAAATGGAATTTAAACCTTTTAAAAATAAAAACATTACACATGCATAATTATAAAGCTGCATGCCATTTGTAAAGTGGTGCTTAAACATCTCTGACCTATTTTACATTTTTCCTCTACAATATGCATATAAGTTTCTTTATCTGTATTGTCAGGTGAAGATATATGCTGGACCTAGAATGTCCAGTGTTTTAAAGTTTGGACCACCACCTGCTGTTTCCTTACATAAAGAATACGGAGAACTAGAATTAACCATGGAAATCGTAGAAAATACCACCGAGGCTGTCAACCATATAAATAAATACAGCAGTTCACACACAGATATTATAATAACTGATAATCGTATTATTTCTTCTTGTTTTTAAATGATTTTTTTTGCAGATACCAACTACCAGTTTGAAAAAAAACTTTAAAAATACAAGGCTTCTTAATATTGTTTATACTATACACTCATTTTAGCTTTACATGACTCATCAGTCAAAAGGCATGCCAAATTAATGAGGCAAGACCATTCAAAGGGACTCTGCGTGTACAACATATAAAGTCAAAAAAAATCAAAGAAAAGAGTTCTTGTTGCACATATTTAAACTCCTGCAATTTTTGTTCGTTAAAACTTTTTACAAATATCTTACAGAAATGCAGGCTTGAAAGCAAATGCAATACAATTTCCAGTAAAGTTTATTATTACAAGTAGCATAACTCTTAAAAAAAAATTATCAGCACTGATTTTTATATGCCTGTTAACTTGACATATTATTGAATACCAATTTCTGTCTGTCCTTTGACTATATGAAGGACAATAACTCAAAAAGGCTTTAATCAATTTGCATGAAACTTTGATGAAAAGTTTATATCGAATTACATAAGCTCCCTTTTATTTTTATGAATTTAAGATCATACATTTTCACGTTATGGGGTTTTATTTTATTTTTTTAAAGGGGGATTTTCCAGTTTTTAGACAATAACTCAAAAATGATTTAAGCAGTCTTCACTTTTTAATACTTTTAAATCAAGATTATAAACAGCATCTCATCCATTGTTTAAGTAACTTTCTGGGCTACAAGTTTTTAATCAATTTTTCAGAGCACTATGCTAGCGAGTTTTTGAAAGGTGTAGACAGTGCCTGTGTATTTCACAATGCCAGTACAAGATTTGCTGATGGTTACAGATTTGGTCTAGGTAAGTACCTTTTGTATGAAGCTATCCTAATTGTAAACTGGTACTTATATTGTATACTTATTGACTGGGTGTGAGTGGAATAGTAAGTTTATTGTCCCGAGGAGATACTATTGTCCTGAAGCGTAGCTGAGGGCAATAGATGAATCCAAGGGACAAGACAATAAACTTACTATTCCACGAATATCCAGTCAGTAAGTGTTTTATTATATTGAGAAAGATAACAGACAATAAATGACTGTGAAAATAAACTATCGTAATATAAAAAAGCAGGAACCCATCCAAAACGTTTACTTCATAAATATGTTCAAATGTTAAGGCTAAGTCTTGCACTGACCTCAACCCTAGAAACAATAGGTAAAACAGGATGTCTTTACTCCTGCGTTATTTTCAAAATCCTCCAATCGCGTAGCTGCATTAAAAATTGTGCGAAATATGATGACGCTTCCGATCAAATACTTTCATTGAGGTCCAATAGTTGGAAACTATTGACCACCGGTCCAATAGTTCAACGCTTACAATTTGAAAAATATAGTCAAAATATTGTGTACTTATGTTATATAGAAAATGATAACTGAGGTATAATAAATACTAATTATCTAACTGTTTCTTCTGTGTATAGATATTGAAAGTTTGGTTGATTTCGTGCTCCCACAGAAAATATACCCTTTTGAAAAAAATGTATATGGTGAAGAAATTTAAATCATGAATACATGCACGTTACAGATCTCTAAAATATTTTCATTTTTAACAAAAGTTATCATCAATGCTTCATTCACTGGAACCCTGTTTTGAAAGTTTTTATGGTGAGATGTTTCAAATACCCAATGTAAATGTTGAATTTTCCAGAAAGGGAGTATTTTTGTTTTTATGCAATCATGTGATGAAATGCAGGAAAATTAACTCTCTCAAATATATTAAAGTCCCTATTGATATGAAAGGTGAACTCATCTTGAACACCTGTGCAAAATTGAAGTTCTAGAAATATTTTACTACATGTAGCTTTATTCAAAATTTGAAACCCATTGATGTAATAATGTATAACTAGCTAAATTTGTCAATCAATATATTTTGCAATAGACCACTTTCAATGTTTTTGTGTTCTGTTAAATTGTTCCTTTTAAAATTGTTACACGATGATGACTGTTGTACCCATATTTTTACTATTTCATTTATTGTGTCTGTTTAGTTAACGCATCATTGTAAATATAACGGAATTTGATGAGACTGTTATCAAAGTGAGAGGGTTAGCGCTATAAAACCAGGTTTAATCCACCATTTTCTACATTTGAAAATTCCTGTACAAAGTCAGGAATATGACAGTTCTTGTCTATTCGTTTTTGATGTGTTTTGTTATTTGATTTTGCCATGTGATTATGGACTTTCCGAATTGATTTTCCTCTAAATTCAGTATTTTTGTGATTTTACTTTTTTTGAGTTTGTTTTTTTGGTCAAAAACTTAGGTTTTAATGAACATTGTTTGAGTGTTTAGGGGCATCATCACTTCTTTCCCATGTTGAGAGACCGGCTGAAAAAAAAATGGTGCTATATTGCACCAAATATTTGGTCAACTAAATTCTTATAAATGATTA
>CM034355.1:14255353-14282866 GCA_019925275.1 Mytilus edulis | reverse complement strand
TTAACTTTATTCTGATAATTATAAACAAAATTAAAAGCATAATAAAGGTGATGGTAGCCAACACCTTCACTAAAATTAAGTTGTCTCGTTGAATTTTTATAAAGTTTTGACAAAGTATTTACTTTGACCTTTTGACAAAAACATAAAAAATTTAAAACATTTCAACCAACCTTTTTATCAGAACACTAATTTTGATCATTGAGAAGCTTAATATTCCCTCAACAACACAATGTCATTAAAACATTTAGCTGATTTTACAGAGTTATCTCCCTGTAGTGTTAGGTACCACCTTAATGCACTATAATATTTGGTCTTTTCAAGGCCTAAAATAAAATATTGTTTGTTTCCCCAATCCCAACCGACCCTGCAAAAATGGTGCTACTCATAAAATTTTATTGTCAAATCTAAGTTGAATATTATTTTATTCATTTCTGATTTTCAGGCTTGACAGATCGCCCAATAATATTCAAGCTTTTTGGAAAAATAAAATTATTTTCCTACCTACCCTTGGCAGGTTCAGAATTGGGGAAAAAACAATATATTAATTCAGGCCAAATCTCAATTACTATCAAATATCAAAAGTATATCATTTCAAAATTACATAAAAAGATCCCTCTCATACCTGCCAACTGTCACTATTTGCGGGGGATTTCCCCCATGGAGGCTCCCAAATTGAAATTTTGAAAGAGCAATTTTGTCCATAATTTAAACAAAACTATTACTTTTACAATGACTTTAGGCTTACAAAAGTATAAAGAAGCTAAAAAACAACATTTAAATGTATTTGCAGGCCCCCTTGAAGTTTTTTAGGACTATGTCAGCCATCTTGCACGCTAAACCCCCATGGGCATTTTGAAAAGTTGGCAGGTATGCCCTCTGAATAACACACACCATATCCTGAAAAACAAGATACCACTGAACTATCCATAGAACAAAAACAAGAAACAGACAATAAAACCTGACCAATCAGAACTAGCTCAAAAAACAACTATGTTAATTGTTAATTGTTAGAAAAGACTTTGCACTTGAAGCACAATGTATTTCTGAAATGATAATTTGATATTTGTTTTGTCAATGGCAAATTGTTTTCAAATTAAGATAAATATTCTGTTACAAAATTCTACTATTAAGGTGGTACATCTGACCTTAGAAACAGAGGTACTCCAAAAATAAGCCCTGGTTTTCTGGAAATCTTAAATTAGTATACTATGGAGCACATTAATGCTGAAATTTAATGCAAACTGATAGACAAGTGAATTTTGGCTCAAAATTGTTGAAATATATTTCTCTTTCACCAAAAGTTTCATTCTGCAAATTTGTTGGTTTAATTAAGTAAACAATGACATCAAAAGCACTATTTTGTGTACAGTGTTAGAGTAGGCCTTCGTTTACATACGTTCTAAATTTGAGGGAGTAACTAGTGGTCTGACGCCTACATTATACTAAGGAGATAACTCTATAAAAGACAGCTGAAGGTTTTTATCACATTCTTTAGTTGAAGAAATGAGCTTCTCAATGAAAAATAGTCTTTGTCAAACTGCTATATCGTTGCTGTTATGCAAAAACCTTGTATCTCAATTTTTTGCTGAAATCTTTTTATCGATTATTTAGGATTAGATATGTATGTTGCACTGTATGCGAAAATATCTGATCTTCTAACCAATCATTAATCCGAATTCTGACATGTGACGAAAAAGTGTAGTTGGATTGGCAAGCCATTTTATTGTGCGAAAATATTGTATCTCAAAAGAAAAACACTTTACACTGCAGCTGACATTATAACAGGTACAGTTTTATCAATTTTAGGTTTTCAAAGCTAATATATTAGCTTAAAAATAGTGAAAAGCTTTGAAAATACAATATATGTGCAGAAATTTTTGCTCGTCTTGGTAATTGATTGGTTAGAAGATCAGATATTTTTGCATACAGTGGAACATACATATTTAATTCTAAATAATCGATAAAAAGATTTCAGTTTTTACTGCTTGGTGTAAAATTGTCAAAACCTTAGATAAGAGGTTTTTGCATAACAGCGACGATATATCAAATGATTTTTTTCTGATTAAGTGTGTGGCTTAAGTTTTTTGAGATTTTTGTCAAAAAGTCAAAGTAAATATTTTGTCAAAATTTTATGAAAATTAAAAGAGCAAAATTTATTTTATTCAACTGTTTAAATCAGTTTCAATTAAATGTTTTACAATCTATCACGATGCATTCAATATACCAAAAAATGAAAAGAATTCGAATATATTTGCTCTGTGTTGATTTTAAATTTGAAATAAAACACTGCAAATAATTATGTTCTCATTTTACAAACCAAACCCATTTTCACTTACATAACTTATAAAAAGCCAACCAAACATATCTCTATTAAATCAGTTTACTTACATTACCTTTATTTCTTCCAAGTCTTTAGCTGCTTCTTCTGTCCTCCTTGGTAGAATTGGAATTAAAAAAAAAAGAAAAAAAAAAAGATTTCTTTGTTGTACAATGTTGTAGACCAAGTGCATTTGACATTTTTCCCTTTTTTTTCATGCATGTTTTTCTCAACATCCATGACTGACATCTCATTTGGAGGCAACCAGCTACTTTGAGGAAACCCCAACAGCAGCAAAATCATTTAATCTTACTTACATTGACTTTGTTTCTTCAAGTCTTTAACTTTCTGATGCTTCTTCTGTCTTCAATTTTTTAAAACCTTTTCTCTTTGTTGGAGGACTTTTCTGTGAACATGAATATCAAAGATATAAACAATTCAAAGTTTATTAAAATTGGTTTAAGCGTTTTCTATATGTCTGGACAGGCGGACAACAGTATACCATGATTTTAACAGGAGAAAAATTCATTATATTTGGAACAACTTTTCTAATAGACTAATAGGGGTCAAATTATTTTTAATAATAAAGAACATACGAGTCAAGGAATTTTACAAAATTCTTGGACCTGTTTTAACCATATAATACCAGATAGCTGTATAAATAACAGGGGCGGATCCAGCCATTTTAAAAAGGAGGGGTCCCGACCCAGGGCAAAAGGGGGGTACAACTATATGTCGCCATTCAAATGCATTGATCATCCTAACGGACCATGCAATACTCACAGAATGTTTGTTTAGGCCATAAAAATGAATAGGGTTGTTTGCCCAAACCCTACCTACCAAGAAAAAAGCTGCCTACTCAAATTCTTTTTTGTCCTGATTTGAAGAAGTTTTTTTTTAATCAGATAGGCATGAAGACCAATAAACATCAGATACTTCAATTTCTTAAAAAAAAAAAATCCTACCTACCTACCCACTGTCTCAACCTTGAGTAGGGTTTTGGCAAGCCAAAATATTTTTAATTGTGGTCTTATATAAAAATCTGAAGTCTTTAGCAGGTCAGGAATAACCACCAATTGGTGGATTATACCTCAATTGACGTATAATCCACCAATTATAATCCACCAATTGACGTATAATGGTATAGACCAATTGGTGTATAATTCTTTGTTTTTCAAAAGAAATTATTCTATCAAAATGGAGCATTGTTTTCTTAAAACCATATTATGGTATGAAAACTTGTCAAACATTCCTAGTTTAGTATAGTGACATAACATATTGCATTTAATCAATAATTGTATTTGCAGTTTCTTCTATTGTTATCTTGTCAATTCTTGATTGGCAAATTTACCTGTAATCATCTGTCAATGGACATCATTACTGTTTGCAGTCATGCAATTATGAGTACAACTCCACAGGTGAATGGAGCTCTTTGTTAATACTTGACTTTCATTATTAAAAGTCAATCATGGTCAATAGTACAAATGTTTTAACAAAAGAATTGCTGTACACATGCATTCTCAAGAGATGCAGCAGGCTTTGACAAAACTGAAACTTTCAGAGGACTCAATAAGGGTCATAAAATAGGTTGAAAGTTGCAAAATCATGCTCCTATTGCACACTAGCATTTTATTACAAAAAAATTGCATTATACGTCAATTGGTCTATACCAATATACCTCAATTGGTGGATTATACGTCAATTGAGGTATAATCCACCAATTGGTGGTTATTCCTGACCTGTTTAGCAATAGGTAGTATAAATTGCAATTTGTATTGCTCAGTTGATTATAAAAATAATTATTCTACAAAATAACAGAGTGAAGTGATTTTTATTTCTTATATAATTATTTACACTTATCGATTTAAATACACTTTAAAATTTAAAATCAAAATCAACATCCACATGTATAGCGGTCTACTCGATTCCCATATAATAGCTCATTCAAACATGTCAACTTTAATTTTCGGATATTTGATCGATTAACTTTCATTGGCAGGAGTTATGACTTGAGATGAATATCTGGACTGTTAAAAATAAGACATAATCTAGCCAGAAAGAGGAGGTATATCATACAAATTTTTACTTGTTCTCGTCATTCAAGCTAAACATTCATAATGTCGGTTAACATTAAATTACACAGTAACAGGGGCATTTTGTGTCATTAGAGAAAGAAAAACACTAACCTGACTGATAATATAATGAATTTTCAATTATTAAATCGTAAATAGGTGTTTTAGATTTTCTTGCAGTTCCAGTGTGTATAGATCATGACTTCCGGCCTCGACAGAATTTACCCGCCAAATACATTAACCAATAGATGGAAAGCGGCTTAATAGACCGTGAATAGGGAAATGTGCACGGTGAAACCAAACAAAAAAACACAGGATTCTATCGACTGTTGAGTTTTCTGCTCTCATGCGCGTAGCTACGTTTACGTCAACATGGTCAAAACGCCCGGGCGTACACTTGAATTTGGTAAAAAAATGTTTTTTTTTATCTAATTGGTTAACAGTACATCAACCTTCTATGTCTTTCTTCAGTTGCTTGTAATTTCGAATAAAAATGACAAAATTGGTGTCATATCTATACATGCTATATATTTGTTCATTTTCTGCCAAAGTCTAATAAATCTACCGAGATTTCTATACTCGCTTTCCTTTTTTAAAGCAATTCCTTATGTACTTAGATTCGAAATGTGGTTTGCATTTTTTTTTAATTATAACTGTGTAGATGTAGGTTCAGTATGTGATTAAAGTTTTATATATTAATAACTTTGTCAAACCGTCGTATGATTTTACGATAGCTGGACAAAAACTGTTTATGGTCAAAAGAGTATCCAGCACACCATGACGAAATTACATATAATGAATTTTCCCGTAATTTATGGATTTTTAAAAGGAATTTCTTGAAAAAAATACATTCTGAGGTTAAAATTTGGTAATATAAATTATATGTAAAACCGTGGTCAAAGTTAATGAAACTTTCTTGGAGGAAAACGCGTATAGCACAAAAATTAATTTCCATCCTGGTATCTATGATGTCGAGTTAATTTACATGATAAATTTATAAACTTCCATATTTTGTTATGAAACTTATGCAGAAATTAAATGAAAATATTTGATTTATTTAAATCCTGTAATCAGGTAATGGACTGACAAGTTGCTTTCTTTAAAAAAAGAAATGCAATCGTAAACCCAAATGCTTGTTTGGCATTATATGGGTCATTCTCAAAATTTGTCCAAATACTTGTGAATGAAAGACTCCAATAAAAATATACAATATATACAAGTTTCATGTACTGTACTATGATTGCTGACGCAAATGAGATTCAGAAACGGCAGTTAAATGTTTGTGGGTATGATTATAAGGAAAAAAATATTCTTCAATGCCTCCAGATTGCTCTTATTTTGCATGTGATTTCGCCATTGAAAGCACTTACTGTAATGAATTAAACTTTCTTGTGAAGTAAAATGCATAGTTTTTACTAGTTTTACATCACAAATGTTATTGTTTATTACAAATGTGAACATATATCTCAATAAGAATTACAAAAAATGAAAAAAATATTAAAAATCAAAGGTGCCATCTGCCATGTCCTTGTTGTTACCAAATACAATTTAGAATGTGTAAGAGTTATGTACCTTACAACAACTCTTCTTTAATGATGGATCCCTGAAAACAACTTCCTTTGCAGACATCTTGTGACGAAAGCAGACGACAATTTTGTATAATACAAAGAAAATCAGTGTTTAGGTTTGTATTGACTTCACCATAAGTATTTTTTAGGTCCATGATGTTATTAAAAAAAGTCCTCTTATAAATAAGCATAAACTGAAAATGATAGACTAGCGAAATGCTTATGAAAATACGTTGCACATGGGATTTTATTTTGTAACTGGGGAGCAGTAATTTTTCAATTGGTCATGTTTTTCGGTAAATATATCCTTGGTGTTACTGTCCATTATGTTACCTAAAAATAAGTAACATAATGGACAGAATTGGTTATGTGAAGGAACAAATGTTTAATTAAACCTATGAAAAAGATGATGTAAAAGAATTTAATAACATTTTTCGATTTTATATAAAACCAAAACAGACGAGTGTAAGTTATGCTATAAGTAAACAATACAAAACGTATGCACTATTATAAAATCAATGAGAAAGTAACACCAGGGAAAATAATGGTAACACACTGGACACATAAACAAAAATAAAGTGTTAACACTGAAAAATTGTTAAAGTAAATTTATAAATAAGAAATATATTGAGTAAATAGGTAAGCTAAAAATCATAATTATTAACACATTTCTATACATGTTCGGTAGAGAACAATACAACCACAAACATCAAAAAGAATAATAACACCAGGGAAAAAACAGATTAAAAAAATAATCTTTTTGTATGTTTATTGAATCGAAATTTGAAATGATTTTTCGTTTTTCTCATGATGCATTTTGTAAATTATCATTTATTTTGCATCTTATCTATTTACATTATTTTACAGAGCATCATGCCGTTGACGAACGCAGAAAAACAACGTCGATATAGAGAAAAGAGGGACAGTGACCCCAACAGAAGAGCAGAATTCCTTGCAAGATGTAAATCAAAATATCAAAGTGACATAGGTGTGGGAAAGCGCAAACGCATCATTGAAATGACACCACGAGAACAAAGGAACCAGAGAAAGGAATGGAGAAAAATAAAATCAAAACAAAGAAAAAGAAAGAAAAGTAATCACAACATTCTTACACCGCCTTCTTCACCACAACCAGCTCCAGAACAAATCCCTCCAGAACATCACAGTACACGCAGGAAGAAAAGATTGATGGCAAAGTGCTACAGGGACAATGACCAGCTAAGGTTGGAAATTGAAAAGCAAAAACGACTTGCACATAGGCTTCAGATGCGACTGTTAAGATTGAAACGGAAATCCTCTTTGAATACACCAACAGGTCAAGACACTCCAAGGTCAAAAGCCAGAAAACTTCTCAGACATTGGTCTACTGAGAAAGGCAAAGGATCCAGAGCTAAAAGGAGATTAATGAAAAATCAAGCAAAGAAAGCACTACAGTTCCAATACACATTAAATGCAGAACTAATGAATAAGTATAGATCAAAGAACAAAGGAAAGCAGGCACTATCACAGATTATAAGGGGGAAGCTAATGAGAAAATACAAAATCATTACAGAAGCAGCGAATGAATTTAGATTTACAGCAGGCAGACAACGTCAAAAGAAAGGCCCACTAAGTAAAAGGTTGACAGACAGAGTCTGCTCATTCTATGAAAGAGATGACATAAGTAGAATCACACCAGGAATCAAGGATACTGTAACAAAGAATGGAATAAAGAAGCAAAGACGAGTTATGACCGAAAGTATTGAGATTATTCATGAAAGATTTATCCTTGAAAATACAGATATAAAGATCAGTTATCCAACGTTCTGCAGAATGCGCCCATTTTGGGTTCAACCACCGAAGGATTCAGATAGAGAAACATGCGCATGCAAATACCACGAAAACATGCAATTTCTTGTCAATTCTCTTCACGGTTTAAACTGTCTCCCATCGAAAAGACTACAAGAGATCGTTAAGATGTTTGCCTGTGACATTAACAAAATGGATTGCATGTACGGAAGATGTATGGAATGCAAAGAAGTCATTCTTCAACCAGAAACGGATAGTACTATAAATACTGAATGGTTTCAGTGGAAGACAAAGAAAGAAACCAGACTTATAAATAATCAAGAGAAAGAAGTCACACTAACAGTTAAGGAAAAGGTAACTGACAGTATAGATTCTTTAATAGACACATTTTCGAGTGAAATGCAAAGATTCAAAGTCCACACATTCAATATCACCAACCAATTCAATCACTACAGGAACATGAAAGAAAACTTAAAAGAAAATGAAGTTTTAATACACATTGATTTTGCTGAGAACTTCCTTTGCAAGCTTTCAACAGAAATTCAAAGTATGCATTTCGGTGCATCCAAGCAACAGATCACTTTGCACACAGGTGTGTATTACACTAAAGGAAGAACCCAAACGTTTTGCGCAGTTTCGGATTGCCTAGACCACAATCCAAGTGCTATCTGGGCATTTCTTGATCCGATTTTAGATAGAATTATAAATGAGAACAAAAATGTAGACACACTACATTTCTTCAGTGATGGCCCATGCAGCCAGTATCGTCAGAAAGGTAACTTTTTTCTGTTATCAAAGGAAATGTCAAAACGAGAATTACAGGCTACTTGGAATTTTCATGAGAGTGGACATGGGAAAGGGGTCCCCGATGGTGTTGGTGGCACACTAAAGAGAACAGCAAACGATTTAGTTTTACGTGGAAAGGACATCACAAGTGCAAAGTCTTTTGTGGAGAGTATTCAAGAGCAAGAATCCTTGGTGATGCTGTATGAAGTTGCAAAAGAACATATTGTAGAAAAAACACGTCTACTAGCATCTCAGAATCTAAAAGCTGTACCTGGAACATTCAAATTGCATCAGATAAGAACGTCAATATGTGGGGAAATTTGGTACAGAGATGTCAGCTGCACATGTGTTGAGAGTTGTTCGGAATATGGACATAATTGGAAAAAAGCAGTATTAATAGTAAATAGCAAACATGTTCAAGAAAAAGATAGAGAAGACAGCAAGTTGAAAGGGCAAATTCCAGAAGAAAGTGGTTCGAAAAAGAGTGAAGAAGATAAAGAAGCTAAAACAAAATATAAAAAATCCTGTGATCATAAAGAACCTGATGGATATGTCCCTAAAGATTCAGATTCTAGTACCAGAGAAGCATTCTTTTTAAAGACTTTAAATGATTTGGCAAGTTGTACAACTTTTACTGATGTACACAAAATGTGCACCAAGATACAGAATGAGATAGAAAGACAACAGTTCAACATAGATTACAACTATTTTCCATCTATTTTGAATACAGGCATCAGTGTTGATGAGGATTCTCTACAAATATTTCCAAGGGATATTTCTCAGAAAGAATTACTTGAATTGACTCCTGTTAGGATTGGAGCGGATGGTAATTGTCTACCTTATACTGGCAGTGTATTTGCCTTTGGTGACCAGAAAAGAACAGAAGAGATTCGGGTCAGAATGATAATTGAACAGACTATTTTCAAGGATTGCTACCTAGACCAAGATTACCTTAAACGGGGCACAGATAATTCATATACAAACAACGCTTTGTCAAAGACTTATGCCATGTACTCAGATGAGTATATTCCAAATGAAAGACTATCTTTGCGAAAAGTGGAAATGGTATACCAAAAGGAAGTAATGAAAATAACAAAGAACAGGTCTTATATGGGAATCTGGCAACTGTTTTCACTTTCAAGTATTTTGTGCAGACCATTATTTTCTGTGTATCCTATGCTAGGCAATCCAAATGTTCGCAATGACCTTCATAGGTTAATCCTACCTAGGCAAAACATAGGCCTTGAAACATCTTATGTAATGTGGACAACAACAAGAACAGATATGAATGAGAAAAACTGGGTTCCAAATCATTTTGTAGCAGCTTTGAAAATAGAAAATGAAATATCAGAGAATATAAGAGAACCGGAACAGATGGCAGATAAATCAGTGGGTAAAGTACACCTAAATGAAATCCATGACAAGAATATAAAAACTGGTGCAGAAAGTCAGAACATTTTAGATATTGAAATGGAGGAAGAGGATGCCATTGAGAATTTTGATCCAAATGATGTAACACCCCAATACCTAGTCGATCGTTATGTTCTCGTTAAATACGACAATAAGCCATATCCTGGCAAAGTAATAGATTGTGATGAAGCTGAAGTATATGTCACTTGTATGCATAGATTAGGAAAGACTTTAAAAACGAGTACGTTTTATTGGCCACTTGCAGTTCGAGATAAATGTTGGTACGGTATGGATAAGATCATAGGAGTCATTCCTGAACCAAGACTTGTAGGACAAAAGTATTTTGTAGACACTCAATTGTGGGAAAGTGCTCTCAGAAAACTAAACATTTGAACTGGTATTGTGTATTCTTAATTTAGTCAAATTAAGCATAAAATGAGGAACCAAAAAGACATACTGATTTTCTTTATTGCAAATTTATCAGTTCTAAATATTTCATTTTTTTCAAATTTCAATATTACAAGAAAAGTATTTCATCTATTTTTGTACGTCCTTGGAGTTACCGGTCCTAATGATATGATGTTTTAAAGTGAATAATCTCAAGAAATTTCTGACTATCATAGAATAACTAAGTTTATGTTAAACTCCTCTTTGACAGATACCTTCTTTATAACACTTTTCCTTATGATTGATAAATAACGTTTTTTTTAGCTGAAAATGTCATTGATGATACTATTTATGTCATTGTTGTTATATTTTGTCCTTTGTGTTACCATCCTCTTTTACTTTTAAATATTTAATTTATTGCAAATAAACTTATTCAAGAAGATTCTCAAATGATATTAGTAATAATATTTACACAATGGGATATTAAACAAATGAAATTGATCCTGCAAAGTAGATTTAAGAGAAAAATAACAAAGTTGTTTTTTTACAATGCCTCTACCTAGTGTATGAAAGTGAAAAATTCACTTCTTTGGAACTTAGGATAAGGTGAACGTAATTTGATAACACATATATTGAATACTCAGGCTATTATTTTGACTTTACACAAAATCTGAAATTGACCAATTTTAAATATCAGTGCTTTTTTAATCGGTAACTCCATGGACTCTTGCAAGCAGCAAGGGTATGTTTCATGATTTTTTTACAAAAAAGTTATTGTTCATGTTGATGTTAAGTTGTATTTTCATGTTTTGCAGAAGTTAAAGTTCTAATTAAAGTTATATTTTATCTGAGACTTGCTCATCATTTTTATGAATCTTCTGGTTTTGAATTTGGACATTTTTTGAGAATGACCCATATATATATTAGATAATTGTTTAATAAAGATGTATTGTCTTATATTACTTTTGTTGTGCATAAGAATTAGAAACTGACATTGCCTGTTTAGTGGTTTAAATAATGTAATACCGGCTTCACACATCAACGTATAGATCCGACGTACGTCGGCCGAGGTAAAAAAAATCATGCACGCTACCAAAACGCTAGTAATTTTGATGCATTCAACCTGTCAATCATATCTGTATCGTGTGCACATCGAGCTTAAAGCGTGTATTGGGTGTGCGTAAAGCGTACCTTAGCGTTTCTCCTAGTCTTCCTACATTCCCAACTGCAGGTCTGTCTATATGTGAATGTTTGTCAATAAGTCTGTCACATTCGCCCGTCTGTTTACATGTTTACCATGTTTTTAAATCTTAAAGGTCGGGCATTTAATAGCCGACTAAATAGTGTTTTTTTTCATTTTTGGAGGCCGCTCGGACGGTGGCCTTTAAAGACTTACTACCACGTCATTGTAACTCTGGTTGGTATTTGTATCATTAGTGCTGGACCATGGTCGATCCTATATGCACCTTTGAGGCAGGCGGGATATTTTTGTAGATCTTGTACAGCTCAAACTAATGTGAGTAGTTCCCGTACTTCTATGTCTAGTCCCATGTTGCATGGTTGGAGAGGGTGTAATATCTTCTGTAGGTTTGATGAAGTTTCACCCGTATCGGACTTCTTTTCCTAAATGAAAGCTTTAAGGCGACGAGTATTATTGTATGCAATGTGCCCTTAACGTGTCTAAAACTTATCTGTAGCGTTTTCAACGCTCGTGTAGCGTGTATATTATGTGCGTGCAGTTTACAGGTATATACGTTTGACAAACGCTTGAGCTGAATGATTTTTTTTATGTTCCATTAAAATTTTCCTGAAGTAAAAGCGTTCACCAAGCGTATACCTTTGCATTTCGACGTACTTCAAACTTATGGAACGCGTGTTTAAACGCTTGCGTAGAGTTCCTCTAGTGAGCAACTGAGTTACGCATACGATGATACGGACTTTGTTAATTTTCTTTTTTGACTGATTGTTTTACATTGTCATTTCGGAGCCTTTTATAGCCGACTATGCGGTACGTACTTTGCCTGTTGTTGAAGGCCGTACGGTGGTCCATAGTTTGTATTTCTGTGTTATTTTGGTTTCTTGTAGATAGTTGTCTCATTGACACCAAACCCGATATCTTCTTTTTTTTTATTCGTTGTTTCATTGCTTGAAGTATCATTTCTTACATCTGCATGGTCAAATGTGTATTTTTTTAAAATAAATTTTAGATTTAGATTTCAGTCACGGTTATTTTTTCCCCCTTCATATTGAATATCTATACTTATCAGTCGCATTTTAATGACGAAAAGGATTCAGAGGTTATTAAAAAAAAGTAAATAATGTTGCAATATTTAAACAAAGAAAATAACTTTAAATTTGCAATATTAATGAAAATAAATACGGACATAACTTTCATAATTAATTTTAACGTTATTTTCAATAAACGATTTTTTTTTTAAATCCTCGTTTTTACACCTATTTGAGGCACGTATTTATGATTATATTTCCATGTCCTTGGTCTATTCTAGACGTAAAATTTCAAAAAGTGCTAATACTTTTTTTAAAGATATTATTTTTAATTGTTCTCGTTCAAAATATTTTATTTTTTCATATTCAATATCTATTTAATTTTATTTTTAATAACCATTTTTTTTTTTTATTAAAGTTGCAATATTTAACCAAAAAAAATAACTGTCAGTGGCTTGACAGGTGCGCCTCCATGATTTTGGGCCTCAGTGATACTCAAATGTTGGGAGTGATACATTTACTTGTAAAAAAAAATTATAGTATGCTTTTAAGAACCATCTAATTAAATATAGGAGTCAAAACAAATCTTTATAGTGAAAATAACATAGCATGACTGATGAAGGCATGACTTGAAATCATATAATCACAGCCTACGTCTTTCCTAATGTTGGATGAAATGTCAATATACTATCCTATATAGTTACAAAAAGCAATTACAGGTCACTGAACGGCAAACATTACAATCTGTAAAACATATATAAAAAAGGGGGAGCGTTGATCAATGATAAAACGGAAAACAGCTAGATGTAACAATTTAACTGCAAGCAACCATACAGATATGCATGCAAATTATTTGGCATGGTTTGACATGTTTGTGAGCGCTCAACCTTTCTTTATCAAATTTAAAAAAAATGGTATATCCAGCAGAGCGCCAATAAAAAAAGTACCGGTAAAAAAGTATATAAACATTTTATAACAATCATTCGTAAAAATATTGTTTTGATACTTACTCTTGTTTTCAGAGACGGATCCAGAAATTTTTATAAAGGTGGAAGGGGGGGGTGCTGCCCTAAGAGGGGGCCGCTCCAGTCAAGTTTCCGTGATTCCCCCCCCCCCCCCCCCCCCCGGTGTTGCTAAACGACGGAAACGGAAACGGAACGGAATACGGAACGGAAACGGAAAACGGAAACAGCGGAAAGAATTAACATCTTTTATTTTTGGTTATTTTATCTACATAGGCATGTTTTATATAGCATTACACATGTTCACAGAATAAAACAACAGAGGAATGAATTTAAAATAAAAAAAATTAAAGCATAAAGTATTGAAATAATTACCAGGAGATGATGAGACTATGTTTTTGAAATATTTGATGTGTGCGTCGTTCGTGCGATTCAGGATAGTCTGTTGGACTTTTCTTTAAAAAAAAAAGTTTCAACAATGTCAACAAGATAGCAACACAACAACACAAAAAAAATCTATATAGGCCGAAAAAAGATTGACATTGGCCTCGATTCTATAAATAGGTTGTCAAGTAATACACTTTTGGGGAAATCCTCTGCATTATGTTTTCTTTTTTCTTTCTTACTTGCCTTGAATCAAGATGAGTGTTGTGGTGTATCTTGTTGCGTTGTTATGTATTGGTGATTTTCGTTGTATCTTTTCTTGTATAACGGAAAGAAAACGTAAAAGGAACCTAATAGGACAATGCCGTATATGGACAAAATCCGATATATGGAAACCAGGGAACTAGAATAGAAACTTGTGTCTATAATACTAAAATGACGAGGTCAAATTTGTCAGCCGTCATCAGGTAAAAACGGCAAATCAAAGAATTCAACTTTATATATAGCTAATATAGGACATTGATGTTGATTAAAAATTACACCACTCCAGACCCTTTTGCAGTCCACATAATTAATTACCGTATCACCGTGATTACCGTATCACCATGGTGATACGGTCTGATTAGTCAGAGGCTAAACGTCAGGTTCGGGTAAATCTGTTAACGGTATTTCTGTTATTTCATTGGTTATAAATACTATCTAATGGCTGCTTCGTGGCTGTTTCCGGAATGATTATGGGGGAAATGAAGGTCATTTTAACGTCTGATTGGCTATTAATGAGTGGCATGCATTATATGTTCAACGCGTCCGTAAGTGGGGTCGGATTGAAATCATGATACTAGGTTATAGGTACATAGTATGATAAAGTGTTCATTTGCTATAGTGATTAGTTATGATGATAACTCACCACAAATTGTCAATTTGGTACAGATTATATAATCATGTGACAATGTGATGATTTAATCTTGAAATTATGTTGCTATTTTGGTAAGAAACTGTACATTTATGTATTATTGCTATTCTCTAAAAATAGAACAGCAATGTGTATAATTTACACTTTAAACTGCGTATTAAAACGGTTAAATGATTGAGATACTTTTGTGTTAGATTTCTTCGTTTAAAGCTTTAGATTTTAAATAGTTAATACACAAAACGTATGCTCTATTTATAAAAATAATAACCATTCATTTTTCATTGCTTGGACATATTGATTAGAAAATATTAAAATCACGGAATTTACCGAAGATGTAATTTCGTTTCCAGCACTTTCATCGCTTCATTGATTTCTGGTGTAAATAAACAAACCCGACGATACTGATTAGAAGAATACAAAAATTACGAGGTGAGCAATATGGTTTCTTATGTGCAAAGAAGCCTACACCAAGCATCACGGTATACACCTTATCGCTATTCCCGGCTGACCCGTCCGCTTGAACTTTTGACGTCAACAACAATCACTTTTCCATTGTGGCGTCAGACATTTTGTTTTATGACGTCAAAATTTTACGGGAACCTGTGTGATTTCCAGCAATGGCGGACAAATAGCGATAAGGTGTATTGTTATTGGCAAGGGTTTCAGTGCACTATAGGATACTATAGTGTCAGCTGTTGCAAATTATATAATTTAGCTTTTTACAATGCACAGCTCTATATTTGACAATGACCCCAAAGGCAATCATTTTATACGATCCTTCAAACCCAAAAAACTTGCAACACAGTGAACCACAGGCACTTGTTTCTATCCATACGAAGGTCGACTATCCATATAAATAGAAGAAGGTGGCTAACGAAATTTTTTTTAGGTCACGACAGTCTCCGCTTGGGACGCTTTTTCTACCCTTCAACTTAATGCTAAAAATCCCTACCTTATATGAATCGATTCAGTGAATATTTTCCTTTAACACTAAACTAATTTCATAATCCCCACAGTGTTCCTCTTCACGGTAATCTACTCTCAATTCACTAAACCATGTCCAAAAGTTCAACTACCATCTTTCCAATGTATCTACTTCCGGTTGACATCGCAGTAAATTTATTTTGTTTTCATTGACTCAGTTTCTTTCCCCTAATTCTGATACGTTTTTTACCTCCAAAATAAAAGATCGATGAAATTCTTTAGAGTTACCATATACATTCGGAATTCTCTAGTATTATCGAATTCATTCAAATTAGTTTCTGACTTTCTGATTTTTTTAATAACAACAATAAATGTACTTATTTCGGTGAAATTTCATCTTTAAAAATATATTGATAATGAAAATAATAAACTGGTAATTTTACAGAATCATTTCGTTTTTAAAAAGATAGAATTCTGCCCACAACCGGAAGTAGATACATTGGAAAGATGGTAGTTGAACTTTTGGACATGGTTTAGTGAATTGAGAGTAGATTACTGTGAAGAGGAACACTGTGGGGATTATGAAATTAGTTTAGTGTTAAAGGAAAATATTTACTGAATCGATTCATATAAGGTAGGGATTTTTAGCATTAAGTTGAAGGGTAGAAAAAGCGTCCCAAGCGGAGACTGTCGTGACCTAAAAAAAATTTCGTTAGCCACCTTCTTCTATTTATATGGATAGTCGACCTTCGTATGGATAGAAACAAGTGCCTGTGCAGTGAACTGCCAAAAAGATGTTTGCATGTGGGGTAGACAGTTTGATGATCTTTGATGTACTCGTACATGATGATTTATTCTTTGGAGTTGTCAGGAGGCTGATTTAGAAGGGGGCCAGGGGGCTTGCCATCCTTTTCTGTGAAATTTTGTGGGCCTGCAATTATGAAAATTTCTGGATCCGCCACTGGTTGTTGGACCATAATACACCTTATCGCTATTTGTCCGCCATTGCTGGAAATCACACAGGTTCCCGTAAAATTTTGACGTCATAAAACAAAATGTCTGACGCCACAATGGAAAAGTGATTGTTGTTGACGTCAAAAGTTCAAGCGGACGGGTCAGCCGGGAATAGCGATAAGGTGTATAGTCCCAGTATGGACACAGTGGTGATCAGCAGTCATTATAAAAAAGAAGATGTGGTATGATTGCCAATAAGACAACTGTCTACAAGAGACCAAAATGACACAGACATTAACAACTATAGGTCACCGTACAGCCGTCAACAATGATCAAAGCCTATACAACACAGACAGCTATAAAAGGCCCTGATATGACATGTATAACAATTCAAACCAGAAAACCAAGGCCTTATTTATATACAAAAATGAAGGAAAAACAAATATGTAACACATAAACAAACGACAACCACTGAATTACAGGCTCCTGACTTGGGACAGAAACATACATAAATAATGTGGCGGGGTAAAACATGTTAGCGGTATTCCGATCCTCCCCCTAACCTTGGACAGTGGTACATGTACATGTATAACAGTACAACATAAGAACAAACTATAAAAATCAGTCAAAAAAGGCTTAACTCATCAGATTGCCCATTGATATATCAAAAGCACAGAAAACTTCATTTGATATGTCTGATTTCAATTTATTCACATCATCAGGTCTTACACTTAGTATATTTTTTCGTGATGAACATTACTATTTGGTTGATTATGTAGGAAATCACTGAAGCATGACTGGAGAAGTCGCCCCCTCCCCCAGCCTCCCCCCCCCTTATTGTCCCAGCTGACCTGAGAATCTGTCCCATTTTAACCATTAACGTCATACAACAATTACTTTTCCATTGTGGCATCATATATTTTGTATTAAAATATCAAAATTTTACATGGAATATATGTGATGTACATGTACATGCATGTACAGTTTGTAATGGCAGACATATACATGTACATATTGTAGCAATAAGGTATATCCAAAGCAAAATAATAATAAATCAACTCAATGGATAGAAGCATACTGGTAAGTCAATTTTTTTTTT
Organism: Mytilus edulis; assembly: GCA_019925275.1. NCBI lineage: Eukaryota > Metazoa > Mollusca > Bivalvia > Mytilida > Mytilidae > Mytilus > Mytilus edulis. The sequence continues at coordinate 14,265,076 of CM034355.1, read as the reverse complement.
CACACAGCATCTGCATAGAGTGATGAGATATAAATCAGGAGATCAATCACTGGTTTTAGAAGTCAAGAATTTTTATATTTTACTTATTTGGGTAGATACATGTACATGTAACACAACATTTATCTTGTCATAATACCTGTACGCTCAGTGTTCTTCATGAAAACTATCACACTGATTTTAAATCATTATAGGAAAGCACAGTGTATAAGCAAACATTTCAGGAGGCAAATAGTCTATTATAGGCTGACTGCGATAGTCTGTATATTATCTGAAAAAGCTTAGTTCTTGTCAACTTTCTTATTATTTCAAACATTTAAATAGATGTCTCCCAAATTTGGTGTATTTCTATTAGCTTTTTTTAAAGTCATTTTCATTTATTTTTCAACCCGTCCCAGAAATATGTTTAATATATATAGCTGATTTAGAGAAAGGCGACCTGGGTCACCTCTAACAAAGGCTATATTTATTGTCACTGCAAACATTTTACCTGTTCAACACCAAATGCTGTCAAGTTTGGGGCCCCTGGCCATGGCTCTTTTTTTCATAATTCATCTTACATGTACATCTCCTTTGAATTTGTTTGCTTATTTGTTCTATGTTCTATCTATGCATATCTATCTATATACCACATTTTCATGGTCCCACAAAAATGTTTAAAATGTATACATTTGACTTTTTTCTAGCTTCTTTCATGTGATAGCCATACCTTTTTGGTCACTATTTATGTGTTGCGTTTAAATATGAATTGTAACACTTTACAGTGACTGAACAGGTAAAACAAATACTTCTCAAGAAACAGAAAAAAGAAGACTACTTGGAACAGCACCACACTACATGTATGTACATGTATGAATAAAAACTCAGATCGGAATAGCATGGAGGATATGATATGTCCTTGTGAATAAGCAAGGAAAGCTTTTAATAATAGTGCCTATTTTTTAATTTACTAGATTTTTCATTCATTATCTGTGCAAATTTCAACATAACTTGTCATTAATCCTTATCTAACTTTACTCAAACTTTCAGTGGTGGATCCAGAAATTTTCATAAGCGGGAGCCCACTGACTGCCTAAGAAGGGGCCAACTCCAGTCATGCTTCAGTGATTCCCTATAAAAACAACAAAATTTTTCCTAAAAAAGGGGTGGCCCAGGCCCCCCGAAAAACCCTCTAACTCCACCTCTGACTTTAATTTAATATGACAAGTGTTTCATTCACCAAAATACTGGTGCGTTTCTGTGATAAATATCATGCACAATTTTATAAATGAGAGGGAAAAGAAGATCCACATGTGGTGTACTGCACATGACAATTGCAAACTGCCCCATTTTTCTTATCACAACCAATCAACTGATCATGCTGATACTGACATTACCAGAGAGTACACATCAAATGAAAAATCACAAATAACTGATACATATTATCAGATATTACAGAATTAAATATGTTTTAAATTTATTACAAAAAAATGTGTTCTCAATCTTGTAGATAGATATTACTGGATCTCATATACATGTAAGTACCAAAGACAACTGTCTATCCAAGTCACAATTTATAAAAGTAAACTATTAAATGTTGTAGTTTGGTCTTCAACGCAAAGCTTGGTTCACACCAAACAGCAATTTTATATAGTCCATATCAATCATGACAATGGCGTTTGGGGTTAAACATGTTTTCGTAGGTACATGTAAATAATATTGCCATGGAACTTTTTTCATGAGAGTGTTATAGTCTATAGAGTATTACTTCCTGTTTGGTGGAATAGTGAAATAGAAGTCAATACGTTCTTGCTCAATCCTATGTCGCTTTGAAGGTGTCATGATTGTAATCCTCAGCTTAAGCAATGTGTTACTGTGATTTGAATTTCAAAATGACTGAGCGACGTTTTTCGAAGCACTGGTCATCTCCACCATAGCGAATCACATGACTTTGACAATCAGTAAATTCCAGCGAAAAATATCTCTATATAAAGTAAAGAATTGTCGGGAAAAAATTAAATAATAGAGTACACAGGCAATGGCAAAGTTCACATAATACGTATGATTAATCATTTAAAAAAAGAAAACGAGCAAAAAGGGGGGGGGGGGATGGGGCGTACACACTTTACGTCCCCCTCTGGATCCGCCACTGCCTTCTGTTGTTGTCCATTTTGTCAAGTAGTAATCCTCAAAAGTATGTGTAGGTCATATGCTATTTTTATCAAGTTGATTATAGACACAGAATACATTTTATTATAATATCATTCCCCATTTCCATTCTCAATTTTATTAAGTCTCCTTCCATTATAACACAGGTCCACCAATAATACAACAAAAATGACAAATTAGTAGAAAAAAAGTCCTATGTTTTCATATTGCTTGAAGTGCAACTCCAATAAAAATAAACTACTCACAAACCACTGATCTCAATATAATCAGCTAAAATACGGCAAGCTTTTTAGAAAAGCTATTACTTGTATTGCCAATAATTATTAACAAGTTCCGGGTCGAATCCGATACCGATACCAATAGTATATTCACCTGTTACCTATTACCTTATCTGTACGTTCCGCATCTAACAGGCGCATCACCATACGGTGTATTTAGGATTTTGCTATATACACGGGTCATAACCACAAGGTTGACACTACTAAATTCAACCATTGTCACATTGTTCCCTATTGTAGTATTTTAATCAGTATGACTTTCTAAGATGACAATACGAATACTAAAAATTTGGACTTAAATTAAGGCGTATAGGTACAGTTTTCAATTTGTTAGCCGGCATGACATAAAAAAGCGAATCAAAGATCAAATAACGAATAAAGGACAATGCTGTTGATTAAAAAAATACTCCATTCCAGGCACTTTTGTTTTCCCAAATAATTAATATTACCAATAATTGATAAGTTCAAGGTCGACGGGTTCAAACAGAAAGCCTTTTAAAGCAGAGAAAACTGTGCATCTTATAATCGGCATGACTTTATCAGATAATACACATAGTTCTTTACTTTAATTCAGTCACTGACCCGCGATATCACGGGTGTGTTCTAGTATACTTTAATTTTATGAGAAAAATATTATTCAAATATTATGCCACTTTATAAGTCTTCTCTGAAAATTCAATTCCTCTCAATTTTGCATAGTCAGCTATAAAAGGTTCCAAAATGACAATGTAAACAATTCAAACTAGAAAACTAACGGCCTTATTTATGTACAAAAAAATGAACGAAAAACAAATATGTAACATATATAAACAAACGGCAACCACTGAATTACAGGCTACTGACTTGGGACAGGCACATACAAACAGAATGTGGCGGGCTTAAACATGTTAGCAGGATCCATACCCTCCCCTATCCTGGGACAGTGGTATAACATTACAACATAAGAACGAACTTACTATAAAAATCCGTTAAAAAGGCGTAACTACTCAGATGGACACAAATACAAGTGGACGTGGCCGGGTACTTGTACATTCCAATAACAAAAAGACACTAGGTGCAGATCTGAGAGTACTCACAGCTAACTGACAGCTTTTTCAAGGCCACTAACAACTAATAAAAGAATCATGCATCTAAGACGTAAACATTGATGATAGTATAATAATCTAGACGGTAACACATTATGTTGGTCTATACTAAATATGCTGCAGCATTTGGCAGAGAATGCATGTTTGAGATACTTCATTTTCGGAAATGCACAAATGTCTCATGTTGTCCATTCATCGGGTATCAAAAATGCAAGCTGGTATTGATGATTGTTGAAAAATTGGTGAATAATGATATGATAGCTGCTAATTAATTTTATATTTTTTATGTTTTTTTTACATTCCATGGCCTATTTCTTCTGGACCTCATACCTTTTATGTATTGAATCCATATTCTAATTTTGTTCTCGTCCATACTTAAGTTATTATGTCTTTCCATTTTGGATGTAACGGTTTATTTAGTGGTACATATTTAGATGGTTACAACTCTCCACAAGAGACCAAAAGGACATAGAAGTTTTAAAACAACTAAAGGTCACCATATGACTTTCAACATTGAGCAATGTCCATGCAGCATAGTCAGCTATTAAAGGCCCCGATATGAAAAATGTAAAACAATTCAAACATGAAAAGTAACAACCTAGTCTTGAACAAAATGGTCGTTTTCTGCTGGTACTAAGACCTGCTTTAGTCTTTAGTGGTTTACTTTGCGAGAGTTCTTTTTTTATCTGACCTGGCCCTGCTAAGTGAGCTTTTCTCGTCTCTTGGCGTTCGTCGTCCGATTTCGTCTTTGTTAACTTTTACAAAATTTCTCAGTCTCTGAATCTACTGGGCCAAATGTTAATCATGACTTACATATGTCTTTTAGGGAGTCGCCTGATAGTTTTGGTTAAACTTTGCAGCAATTACCATTGAATGATGTTTGTAATTTAAAAACTGTGTTGGATAACCCTGCCTGTCAGCCAAGTTAGTCGACATGGCTTGAATTAAAACATAGGGATAAAATGCAAGTGCTGCTTATCAAGAAGCGCTATGAATAACGAAAACCTGATGTGAAAAACATGTATAAACTGACATCGGACTTGGACTTCTTTTAAAATGAGTTTTACTGTGGGTAGGCTTCATATGTGTTTCTTTATTCTACATTGACTAGAGGTAAAGGGGGAGAGTTGTGATCTCATATAACATGTTTAACCCCGCCGCATTTTTGTGCCTGTCCCAAGTCAAGAACCTCTTGACCTTTGTTAGTCTTGTATATTTTTAAAATTTAATCTCATTTATATTTTCTGGAGATTAGTGTGACGCCCATTTTCACTGAACTAGCACACAATTTAATTAGGGCCAGCTGATACCACCTCCGGGTGCGGGATATTCTCGCTGCGTTGAAGACTTCGGATGTTGTCTGCTCTTTGGTAAGGTTGTTGCCTCTTTGACATATTCCCCGTTTTCATTCTAAATTTTATTAAAATGTTGATCTATACCGAATGTAAATTCACGTAAAATCAGTCATATGACTTCTTACAGGAGTTAACAACCTTATATGACGAGTTTTCTCACTTGCATGTTCGTCTGTTATATTGAAATATATGGTAAATAGATAAAACTTTTAATAGCAAAAATTAACAGCAAGACAAGATCTATTGATTTTCATAGTTCTTTATTTCACCCTTTAATTCCGTCTATATATAAGTTTCTTTCCGTTTCCGTTTCCGTTCCGTTTTCCGTTTCCGTCGTTTAGCAACACACCCAGAAAACATTATGCCCCTGTACTATCGTAGATGGGGCACAAAAATATAAGCTTTAAAGGAAGCAACTTAATGTTTTTGGTGTTGCTTGAACTGTCAAAAACAATTGATATAACAAATACACTGTGTCTTTAGGTGTCAGACCACCAATTACTCCCTCCAATTAGAGCGTATGTAAAAGTAGCCCTACTCTGACACAAAATAGTGCTTTTGATGTCCTTGTTTACTTAAACTAACCAACAAATTTGCCGAAATGAAACTTTTGGTGAAAGAAAACTATATCTAGATCATTTTGAGCCAAAATTTACTTGTCTATTAGTTTGCATTAAAAATCGAGGATTAATGCGCTCCATAGTATACTAATTTTAGATTTCCAAAAAAACAGGTTTTTTTTTTGAGTACCTCTGTTTGAAGGTCAGTTATTTTGTTAGAAGGCTTTAAAGGTATGGTGAAAATTGGCATGTAGAAAGCTGATACATGTACAATTAAGGATATACCTGGTTTCTATGAAGTTAAACTTAAGGTAAAATATTTAGAAAGCTGTGAAAAGTGCAATATTTGGTTGAACATACAACTATTTTCTATTGTGAAATGCAATATTTTCTACAACCGTTCTATATTAACGGAGAAATAAGTAAAAATGCACGTCAAAATGACGAATTCGGTGAACCTTGCCTCAAAATTGATTAATTTCTCGTTAAATTGTTCACATTATACGGAAAGAAAGGTACGGGAAGATAGATACTGACACGGAGATTCCAAAACTAGTCATTATGGGCATCTCAATACTTGTATTTCTGTATATGGAACGAAAGAAGTGGGTCAGGTCAAATTAAAATACACCGATTTTTGTCAATGTTGTTTACTAAACAATCACCCGGTTTCGTCTATATATATCACCCGGTTTAAAAAAAAAATTGAACCAACAAATTATTAAAAGCAACGTTAATACTGATATGAACATTGTCTGTCGACAGAATTTGAATATATATTTATTGCAAAGTAAATTTGGCGGGTTTAAATTTATTTTAAACGGCACTGTTGGATATAGTTAATCAGTATAGTAAATTAAATACACATTTTCCTAACGAAAGGCGTATCCCTTATTTCACTTATCTTCAAACTAATTTTAAAAGGAATATAAATACTCAATAGCAAACACTACCAATATCTAATTATTTTATAACATTATGGTATTTTTTTTATATAGGTATTGAGATACATCGCATTATGTGACCCCCCATTTTTTTTACAAAAAAACCCAAAAAAAAACCCCGCTTAAACCAAATTTAAAACATCACCAAAAAGTATGCAGAAGTTAAGATTCATATAACTTAGAAGTGTAAAGTTTGATACAATAATCATAAATCGTTTTTGAGATATGGCGCGACATGTTAAAAAAAAACACACTCCTGTTTTACTTACATGTACAAAGTCCTTTAACTCAAACAGATTTAATTTACACTTAAGTTTTACAGATCGTTTGACCATTATAAGAAATAGCTTTTTGTTAAGTTTCATGAAAATTAGATAAGCTGTTCTCAAGTTACGGTGCGACAGGTTTACGCTGAACAGAAGGTTAAACGGATAGATAGACGGACGGACGCACAGAATGACTGATAGATGGAGGAAAGTACGGACCGTGATGGAAGGATGGACAGACGGATGGATGTATACAATAATACGACGTCCTGTCAAAATTGTGACGGCCGTGTAATTTAAAAAACGCAAAGGAATGAAAAAAAAAACTTCAAATTCGTAATTTAAGGGCAATGCAATAACTCCGTTAATAAGTAATGTGAAAGTTTTGAAGTAAATGGACAAATGGACGAGCTCAACATTTTGAAGATAATCATCTGGCCCTTTCTAATTTTCTATGTCTACGGCTGTTTTTAAATTATTGACATCATGCACTTGCATGTCCCCTTATGTTTATTTTTTTAGCCATGACGGCCATCTTTGCTGACAAGCGGGGTCACAATAAACTTTTTAAAACCAGATATCCTAATTATAATTTAAAAAAAAAAGCATATGATTTAAGAGAAGGTTTGTTAAATGCAGCTTAGTGATTTTAGATGTGAAAATCGGACATAGCAAACAACTTCACTGGCGTTTTTTTTTCAACAACAAAAAAAGACATATCATTTATACTTAAGTGTACGCACTGACATGTCACAAATGCTTTAATGATCGCAATTCAAGTTATTTTGAAGGTCTGTAAGATAAAATAAATGATCACAGAAACTTAACCGATTGCTTATGGATTCATTTAAGTCGAGGTCTAATGAATCCTGCCAGATAGACATGAACACATTCTAATTATTAAAACCAACAACATTCACCAATTAATCAAGGAAATAAGTTTATGATCCCATGAATCGTAATGTGGCCAAAGGAAGAATAATATAGAAATGAGGTCAAGGGCAAGGGCAATGGACATATGGCAAATAGAAAAAAAAATCGTTAGATCTGTGTTCCATACTTGTACATGTTGGAGTCATACCTTCTAACTCTTGACATATGCAGTCAAAACGCTATGAATTCGAATCACTTGGTCTCGCTTGTTTAAAAATATCAATGAGAATGTTTATAATAAACATAATCAAACTCACATAATACAATTTCTCGGGTGTCCCTATTTTCGTTTTTCTTGCAATATTTTAATTCGGTATACACGTTATAAGATAAGTGGCGAATCTAGAACATGTAGAAGACGTATACATGTATGTTGCACGCCTCCGACCCCACCTTTGATTGCAAAACTATATTGATTCATGTATTTAACGGTTTTTAAAGCAAAATATATATACAGTTATAGTAAGGTTAACTGGGTTAACAAAATAATTATTATTGAATTTTATCGATGACTGGCATGCAGTTGTGTGTTTTGATTTTTAAACCGTAAACTCTAATTCAAGTTTAAACATATTTTCCATAATTCATATATAGAAAACGCATATTTGAGAGCTTTAACCTCAATTTGCGTTATAACCTTCATTTCTATCTATTCTGCTGTTAAAAAATTTTTGCAAAGTAAAATTAAAATTATTTGTGTTCTATAAGAGTAGGAATTTAAGTGTTTGCTTATTATTTATTTGAATGAGACTGATCATATAAATAATAAGCCGTTGTCCTGTGAAAGAACTTCTTTTCCAACGACCCACATAACTCCTTTTCAACGCTGAAGTTAAATTATCAATTATAACATGATGCGATTACAATTTTTTTATTTTATTTGACCAAACCGGGTTATGCATTGTGAAGTCTATGACAAAACAGGGTGATAAACATTGATAAAACCGGCCAGTTCAATTTTAACATGACCCATTTCTTTCATTCCATACTCAGAAATACAAGTATTGAGATTTTTAAAATTACTAGTTTTGCAATCTCCGTGTCAGTATCTATCTTCCCGTACCTTTCTTTCCATACAATGTGAACAATTTAACGAGAAATTAAACAATTTCGAGGCAAGGTTCACTCAATTCGCCATTTTGACGTGTATTTAAATCAATTATGTGGTCATTTTTATAAATTTCCTGTTTACAAAACTTTGAATTTTTCGAAAAACTAAGGATTTTCTTATCCCAGGAGTAGATTACCTTAGCCGTATTTGACGTATTTGGCACAACTTTTGGGAATTTTGGATCCCCAATGCTCTTCAACTTTGTATTTGTTTGGTTGACAACTATTTTGATATTAGAGTCACTGATGCGTCTTATGCAGACGAAACGCGCGTCTGGCGTACTAAATTATAATCCTGGTACCTTTGATAACTTTTTACACTCCTGGGTCGATGCCTCTGCTGGTGAACATTTCGTCCCTGAGGGTATCATCAGCCCAGTAGTCAGCACTTCAGTGTTGACATGAATATCAATTATGTGGTCATTTTTATAAATTTCCTGTTTACAAAACTTTGAATTTTTCGAAAAACTAAGGATTTTCTTATCCCAGGAGTAGATTACTTTAGTCGTATTTGGCACAACTTTTTGGAATTTTGGATCCCCAATGCTCTTCAACTTTGTATTTATTTGGTTTAAAACTATTTTGATATGAGCGTCAATGATGAGTCTTATGCAGACAAAACGCGCGTCTGGCGTACTCAATTATAATCCTGGTACCTTTGATAACTATTTACTTATTTATCCGTTAATATAGAACGGTTGTAGAAAATATTGCATCTCACAATAGAAAATAGTTGTATATGTATATATGTTCTTCCATATCATAAAACTAGAGGCTCTAAAGAGCCTGTGTCGCTCACCTTGGTCTATGTGAATATTAAACAAAGGAAGCAGATAGATTCATGACAAAATTGTGTTTTGGTTGATTGTGATTTGTTTGTACATCTTACTTTACTAAACAGTCTTGCTGCTTACAATTATCTCTATATATCTATAATGAACTTGGCCCAATAGTTTCAGTGGAAAATGCTAATAAAAATTTACAAATTTTATTAAAATTATTAAAAATTGACTATAAGGACAATAACTTCTTAGAGGGTCAATTGAG
>CM034355.1:14238414-14255253 GCA_019925275.1 Mytilus edulis | reverse complement strand
GTGTTTGTTTATGGTATCAAAACAAAAAACAGTAGTGTTAAACAATAATGTGACTTACATATAAAACTACAACGTCATCGATCTGTGAAACTACAATGAGAGTGACATCTGACTACAACAATGTCAATTATGTTACGGCCAGAAATCGCCTTTAAATTGTAGCCAACAAAAGACACAAATCAATAATAAAATTTAACAATATTTATTATACAAAAGTTTACAAGAAGTATTACACAAATATTACTGTCAACTTAACTGTCAAAATATGAGTCCAATCTTTTATCTTTATCTGTATCCGGATATCTTTCGGAATCCAATCTGAATATTACGGTCACAATCCAGTATGATGTTGTTTGCAGAATAAAAATGTCAATCCAAATGCTATGAATATTAATGTCTATCGATGTCTAAGTCCAAATCCAAGAGTGAGAGTTTAACTTTAGTGTCTGTATATATATATTTGTCATGGAAGATTCTAGAACAGTCTATAATGGAACATCCTAGAAAGTTACAACGGAAGTTTCTAGTAAAATGTAGAAGTTTATATAACGCATCGTTTCTTAGGATCATTCTGGAAAGTTCCAATCATTCTGTAATTGTTCCAGTGATTTCTAAACTGCACAGTTCTAAGATTATTCTGTAAACAACTATCAGGCCATACAACACAAATAAGGGCAAAATAAAAAAATACAATAATTACAATATCATAACACCTCCCCCCTTAAAAGAAGTTTTAGCGTAACAAAAACGTATCATGAATAATATGAACAAAAATACATAGTATATACAAAGTGTTTTAATAAGCTCTAAATAAAGCATCTGCTATTACATTATCTTTACCCTTAATATGTTTTACAATTACATCATATTCCTGTAACAATAAACTCCACCTAGTCAACCTCTGATTCTTGTTTCTCATTTTATGTATGAAGGTGAGAGGATTATGATCAGTACAAACAAGAATAGGATATACAGTGGGATTCAAATATACATCAAAATGTTGAAGTGCTGACAACATTGCAAAACACTCTTTTTCAATAGTTGAATAATTTTTCTGATGTTTATCTAATTTCTTAGAAAAATATGATATAGGTTTCTCAACATTATCATCTGTCTCTTTATATAAAACAGCTCCAATTCCTACATGGCTTGCATCAACGGCAAGTTTAAATTGTTTTTCAAAGTCTGGAGTAATCAGAACTGGACTATAAATTAAAAGTGATTTGCTATTTTCAAAAGCGTTTTGACAATTTTCACTCCTGATAAATTTAGAATCTTTTCGTAAAAGATGAGTCAATGGTTGAACCACAGTAGCAAAATTTGAACAAAATTTTCTGTAAAATCCAATCATGCCTAAATATCTCATAAGTTGTTTTCTATTTGTAGGAGGAGGAAATTTGGAAATGGCTTCCACTTTAGCTATAATAGGTTTCACTTGACCTTGGCCAACTGTATGCCCTAAATAATCAACAGTGGCCTGTCAAAATTCACTTTTAGCAAGATTAACAGTCAAATTTGATTGTGACAATCTATCAAAAGTATCATACAAATGTGTTAAATGCTGTTCCCAGCTATCACTACATACAATTAGATCATCAATATAAGCATAACAACAGTTCAAATCTTTTATAACATTATTGATCATTCTTTGAAATGTAGCTGGTGCACTTTTCATGCCAAATGGCATTACAGTATATTGAAATAAGCCATCTGGTGTAACAAAAGCTGATATTTCACGAGCTCTCTGTGTCAATGGAACTTGCCAATAACCTTTCAACAAATCAAATTTGCTCACAAATTTTGCTTGACCAATGTTGTCAATACAATCATCTATCCTTGGAATCGGATAGGAATCAGATTTTGAGACTGAATTTACTTTTCTGAAATCAGTCACGAAACGAAAGGTTTTATCTGGTTGTGGCACAAGGAGACAAGAGAGCTCCATTCACTGTTACTCGGCTCAATAATATCATTGTCAAGCATATATTTAATTTCTTTTCTCATAGCTTCAAGTTTGAGTGGATTAAGCCGATAAGGATGTTGCTTAATTGGAGAAGCATCTCCTACATCAACATCATGACAAACAGCAGTGGTTTTGTTTGGCACATCTGGAAAAAGATTTTTAAAAGAAAATACCAAAGTTTTTATATCTTCTCTACGATCAAAAGACAGATGTGCAAGTTTTGAGTCTAAATTTGACAAAATTTCTGAATTTTTCAATCTTACTGTCTCTTCCAAAGTTTTAGAACTAAAAGGTGGTTCAATTACATCTGGTTTGTCATGATTGTTCTCAAATTTAACCATGCCTAAAATGGCAACTGGTTTACTCTCACATTCATTAGTACGCTCAAAATATGGTTTTAACATATTAATATGACACACTCTGTTTTGTTTACGCCGACCTGGAGTTTTTACAATATAATTCAAATCATTGATTTTACTCTCTATTGTATAAGGACCACAATATTTAGCCTGTAAAGGATGTCCAGGGACTGGCAAAAATACAAGTACCTTATCACCAGGCTCAAAAACTCTATCCCTGGCATCTTTATCATACCAAATTTTCATCTTGTTCTGTACATTTTTAAAGTTTTTCTGAGCAATTTGACAAGCAGTATACAATTTTTCTTTAAATCTAGATACATAGTCTAAAAGATTCAAGTCAGTATGTTCAGTAAGTCACTTTTCCTTAATCAATTTTAACGGTCCCCTTACAGTATGGCCAAATACTAACTCAAAGGGACTAAATCCAAGGGATTCTTGAACAGCCTCTCGGACTGCAAAAAGTAGAAAGTGAACTCCATCATCCCAGTCTCTGTCAAATTGAAGACAAAAAGTTCTAATCATGTTCTTCAATGTTTGATGAAAACGTTCTAAGGCACCTTGAGATTCTGGATGGTACGCACTTGATCTATACTGAGCAATCCCTAACTGGTACACGACTTGCTGAAATAAACCTGACATGAAATTTGATCCCTGGTCGGACTGTATAGACTTAGGAAGTCCTACTAATGTGAAAAATTTGATAAGTGCTTTGACAATAGTAGGTGTCTTGATATTTCTTAGCGGAATAGCCTCAGGAAAGCGAGTGGATGTACACATGATTGTCAATAAATACGCATTTCCAGCTTTGGTCTTTGGTAAAGGTCCAACGCAGTCAATTAGAACTCTGCTGAAAGGTTCGTCAAAGGCTGGAATAGGCAGAAGTGGTGCTGGTGGTATTTTCTGGTTAGGCTTACCAACAACCTGGCATATATGACAGGATTTGCAGTATTCTGCAACATCATTTCTAAGTCTTGGCCAGTAGAAATGCTGCAAGATTTTAAGGCAAGTCTTTCTTATACCTAAGTGTCCAGCCAAGGGGGTGTCATGGGCAAGACCAATAATTTCTTGCCTATAAACTTTAGGCACCACCACATGGTATACCACTTTCCATTCCTCTTTTGGGGTAGCATCAGGAGGCCTCCACTTCCTCATTAAAATGCCGTCCTGATGGAAATAGCATTCAGCCACTTTGTCTGCTTCCTCCTGTGGTTGAGCCCTCTTGCAGAGCTGAAGAACCTCAGGGTCTTTATTTTGTTCTTCGAAAAGGTTCTTTCTGTTTAATGAATTACTGCTTATGTTTGGCCATGGCATAATTACATTCTTGTTAACATTAGGTGGTCTTATTATGGCCTTTTCTGAGCTACCAGGACCTTCAATGTCGGCTAGAAAAGTGTCAGAAAGGTCCATGTAATCAAACTGGTTTTCTTGCAAATCCTCATCTTGTTGTTTTCTAGCCATCGCCCTAGTGACAACACAAGCTGGATAGAATTCAGCATCATCTTCAGGTGATATAACATCCACCACCGGTTCACTGGTAACAATTGGTTCAGCAACCACTTTGTTCCTAGCTAGATCATTTCCTAGCAATAATGTAACACCCTCAACAGGGAGATTAGGACGAACACCCACAATAACTGGTCCAGTTATCAAATCTGACTTCAGATAAATACGATGGAGAGGAACATCTATACAACCTAACTCTACACCTTGTAACAAAACGGAGGCACCAACAGAAGTCTTCTCGGACAAAGGCAACACACCTTCTAACAATTAAGACTGAGAAGCTCCAGTGTCCCGTAAAATCTTAATAGGCTGAAGAGTGGTATCATCAACAATAGAAATAAACCCATCAGACATAAAGGGTTTATATTCCTCCATGTAATCACAAAAACTGGCCTTAAAAGCCTGACTCGCAGGACATTCCAACGTACTGGTAATATAAGGTGTCGTACAAGCACTGGACTTTGGCTTATTATCTCGTTCATTCTTCTTCTGGAGTCTAAAACAATCAGCCATCAGGTGACCATTTTTCTTACAATAAGCACAAATCAGTGACTTCTCAAAAATATTAAATTTTGGACTAGACATATTATAATTGGACTGACTCTTATTCTGTGCAACAGGCTTACTATCAGTACGCTCAGTGCTTTGATTTTTGTAATTTCCACTTGAAGTATTAACATTTTGACCCTTGAAACTTCTTTTATGTGAAAGGGTATAATTATCTGAAATTACAGCAGCATCGTAAATTGTCCCAATAGCTTTGTCGTCTAAATGTGTTTTTAAGTCTAAATGAACACATTGTTTGAACTCTTCTAATAACATCAATTGTCTTAGGTTATCAAAATTGTTATCTGTTTTCCTTGACGTAAGCCATTTATCAAATAGATCTTCTTTTTCCCGAGCAAATTCCACAAAGGTTTGTGAATCAAACTTTTTATAAGATCTAAATTTCTGTCTATATGCTTCTGGTACTAGCTCATAAGCTTTCAAAACTTCCTGTTTTACCGTGTCATAATCGAAACTTTTTTCTGATGGAAGTGCAGAGTATATTTCAGCGGCTTTACCCTCAAAAACACTTTGTAGCATTGTAGTCCAATACGGCTTTGGCCAATTCAAATTACGAGCAATTTTCTCAAACTGTGGAAAATATTTATCAACTGTTTTTTCACAAAATCTGGGAACCAAACGTATATTTTTTGCTGCATCAAAATAATCTGATTTTGATTGGACTTTAGAGTTGCTTTCTTCTTTGATTATTTCAATTTTCAGTTTTTCCATCTCTAGCCTTTCTCTCATTTCAAGTTCTTTTATTTTCTCCCTCTCCTTCATTTCCAGTTCTTTTAATTTAAATTCATCTTCCTTTTCTTTTTTCTCTATTTCCAACCTTTCCTTCATTTCCAGTTCTGCTTGTTTTAATTTAAATTCATGTTGTTTGTATTTAAGTTCATCTTCTTTTCTTATCTGCAGTTCTTTTAATTTGAGTTCATGTTCTAATTCAAGCTGTTTTAATTTTAAGGCGTCAATATTTTCGACCTTAAGTTCAAGCGCCTCTTCACCTAAAATTTCTGCGTCAACTAATTTGTCTATAACCAATTTTTTTATAATTTGTTTTCTCATAGATACTTTAAAATCTAGTTTCAGATGTTTAGCAATCCACACTAATTCCTCCTTCTTTAAATTATCAAAACTCTCCAGGTCTGGCGTTTTCAAAAATTTACCGGCATCAAATGCCATTTTGTAGAATCTTGTTGGCTAGTTATAATAAAAATATTGAATAAAATTTGAATAATATAATTTCAGTCTCCCGGACGAGCCCCCAATTTCTGTTACGGCCAGAAATCGCCTTTAAATTGTAGCCAACAAAAGACACAAATCAATAATAAAATTTAACAATATTTATTATACAAAAGTTTACAAGAAGTATTACACAAATATTACTGTCAACTTAACTGTCTAAATATGAGTCCAATCTTTTATCTTTATCTGTATCCGGATATCTTTCGGAATCCAATCTGAATATTACGGTCACAATACAGTATGATGTTGTTTGCAGAATAAAAATGTCAATCCAAATGCTATGAATATTAATGTCTATCGATGTCTAAGTCCAAATCCAAGAGTGAGAGTTTAACTTTAGTGTCTGTATATATATAGTTGTCATGGAAGATTCTAGAACAGTCTATAATGGAACATCCTAGAAAGTTACAACGGAAGTTTCTAGTAAAATGTAGAAGTTTATGTAACGCATAATTCTGTAAACAACTATCAGGCCATACAACACAAATTAGGCCCACATAAAAAAATACAATAATTACAATATCATAACAATTACATGGGAATAAACATATGTGTGGCAACTACCACACAGCATACGTTAACAACATGAAGAAATAATTAACACGGAATATCTCTATTTATCAAACCAATACTGAAGGGAACAAGCACAACAAAAATTATAATAGTACTACATGTATAAAATATAAAAATCACTAAAATACCGAGGTCTGAGGAAAATGTAAAACGGAAAGACCCTTATAAAATGGCAAAAAATCAAAAGCTCAACCACATTAAACGAATGAATGACAACTATCGTGTATATGATTGATCAGAAGAAAGCTTGGTGTCTTATTCAAAAAGCTGCAATAAGTTCATCTGTTTGTAATAGAATCATGCGTTATCATTTTCTTACATTACGTGAAGTCCTTCTATGAAATTAAAGTACTTTGTTGATTGTTCATGTTCACCTAGTTATGGGAATGAATTGAAGGGTCGGATCCCTTGCTGGATCAAAAGTCTCATAAATAAGTGTCTAGGTAGAATATATATTCTGCAAGGAGACGTTTAAGTGATAACCAACCACAATGGTTAACAAGGACAAAAATTTATACACATATTAGTTTCTCTCGTATGTCAGTGAAACCTTTTTTCACGTTAAGTCAAAATTAGAAACAACGTTACGCGAATATTTTCTATTACTCAAAATCGAGTTTTAAAAAGATGGTGTTTATTAGTTTGATAATTGTGGATAGACGGTAACCATTTACTGGAATTTGGAGTTATTTTTCTACGTAAATGGTGGTGTATTATTTGGCCCATACACCATTTTTTTCTTTTTATATGAGTCTTCAATACCTCATAAAAGGCCATTTATCAAAATAATTTATCTTCTTTTGTTCTTTAGCTAATTTAAACTATTTCTGGCTTATACTGTATCAATTTAATTTTTTTTTTTTTACATTTCACCTAAGTACATCCTTAAGCTGTATCAAAAATGACAAGTTTGTGACTCTTAGTCTTTTGATGTTTTTAGCAAAAATAATATGAATATTCATGCTTCCTTAGATGGACAACCATCTGAAAAATTGTGTGAATAGATATCCTGCTTATTTCTAAGTAGTTGTCAATCAAGTCGTAGTATATCACTATAAAGGTCCTAAATCGATTGATAGAATGCCAATATTGGTTACAAACTTAAACCGAGTAAAACATCAATCATCAACCTCATTTCCAAACAACAATCAAACAAAATTTAAAGAAAAATTGTATCTAATTTGCATCAAAATTAGACTAGATTCAAGTAAAACAATTATTTTAGCCTTTTCCCTGTAATATATGACTAATAGAGAGAGCATACATGTATACAGCTGGAATAAATCGGTGGCATGAACTTAATTAAACATGATACACATTCAAACAATAATGAAAAAGTATTCAAGAAGACACACCTTTTATAATTAATTCAATTTAAGGGAATACGATACAGTTTTTGTTTCCATATTGAAATTTTGATGAAAATTTGTATATAGGCTATTGTTTTACCTGATTAAATCAAATATCTAATAAAAAAATGTACCGTCATGTGCTACTTTTTGTGTAAATTGAGGTCGAAATTTCAGATATTTGTTCAAAATTCTGATTTTTTATGGATTTTTCCTTTTGAAAGAATTACATAACTTTTTTGTTTTAAAAGATAAAGACGAGCTGTTTTTTTTGTTTAATTATTTGTAATATCTATTCTATGTAACTATTCTATAAATTTGTGCACTTTTGTCTTGGAAACAACTCATTTTTATCAAATGTTCATAAATTAAGATAAAAACGTCTTTTTTGCTGTATATTTATCAAATTTAAAAAAAATTGCACTATTGACTTTTTTATGAAAATTGGTACAAATAATCTTCATCCGTAATATTAAACTAATGTCATTTTAAAAACGAGGGGTCCATGATCCTGTTTTCAAGTTAAATCAATTATATTGATAAAAATCAGTCGAAAAATGCATATTTTCCGATATGTCACAGTTTGACGTCGCGAAAATAACATTAATGTTAGCAACGTCATTAGCTCCCATGTAACTGTGTCGTATGCCCTTAATAATATTAGAAGAACAATTTATTGGGTAATCATATGTACGTATATTGATATTTCTGCTCTGCTTGCATAATCCGACATGAAAAAAGTATTTATTCATAGTCATTACAGTTTGTTTTTTTTACAGAGATGTTTTCAGTAGCTTTTCTGCAATTGGTCTTTGCTTTCCATGGTAACACTGTTAAACTAATTATAAACCTTAACTCGCTTATAAATATTTGACGCAAGTTTGTTAAAATGTTTCTCCTATTCAACATTATCAACCAATAGCATTTTGTATCATGTAATATTTTAAAATACATTAAATTACATAATTGAAATCAAACACTTGCATTTAAGAGACATATAAACAAGATATATATGGAAAATTAGTTAGGTAGAGGTCCAAAGCCTTACACAGAATTTATCCTCTAAGTCGGACGATTGATATATTTCGTTTTGGTACAAATTGCCGCTTATGTTGCACGAAATCTGTACATGTAGATGGTGAATAGATGGAAGATGATTGGGTTAGATCATGCAGCTGTAAAGAATGTGATAAAGCTCCTCAGATTAGTATTTCATGGTTTTATATTTATATATTCAAATGCAATGTCATCTGGAAGACTATTCAATAACATCAAGATGCAAATGGAGGACATTTATCATGTTTGGTCCAAAATCCCTGTGTTCTTTTGCTTCCGATTTATGCACTTTGATTATTGAAATAAACGTTAAGTAATATATACTTTTTCACTTTTTTGGTCTTTTAGAAAATGTTGTTTGGTCTTGTATTTAGACCCCTCTACAACGAAATTTGTTTTACATGCACACGTATAAATATTGCGGTTTGTATCCAAAGCAATCATAGGTTTGAACGTTGTTTACCAATTGTTTATATATTTTTTTTGGGGGCTTGTATTATATTTTCCCTCCGGTTCATATAATCCGTTCATCCTATTTCGACTCTTTAAAATTCAAGAGTCTATCCTAAATTGAGGTAAACTGTATGGCCTTCCAAATACCGTTTTGATCCCTAACAATACTGAAGAGACATTAATTGTCGAAATCCGGATATGGTATACTAATTTTTGCACCTCATGTTTGTGATATATCATCTGTGCCGCAAGTTTAATATTGTCTGTTTGGTATTAAATTAATATTAAGATCCATTTTGTTACATCTTGTGATCAATGTATTTTGGCAATCGTCAATGGCAGTCAGCAGGGTTTAAGAACATCCGTCGTTCAACCTGTTAGTCAAATGCGTTTTGTTAAAATATACTTTTTCACTTTTTTGGTTTTTTGAAAAATGTTGTTTGTGCTTTATTAAGGTAGCACAATACAAAGATTTTTCATCCCCAATCAGACATCTTTAAACTGATGTAATTCCACTCATCATTCTTTAAATTTTATAAATGAGGTACCAAAAGAAAGAAGAAGGATTAATATTTCGAATTGTGATAATTCATTGTGACATAATTATTACATAATTAATTGTTATGTTCTTAGTTGCTATATTGGGATGTCCATACTTGAATGAATATTCATAGCAACCCAAACTATTTTATAGATTCTTGCACAACACAGTTTGACCTCCAAAACCGTGTCTCAGATTTTCCTTATTGTATTTCATTCTCTCATAAATCTTCAATGAAGTTTGCAACATCAATTCATAAGAGATCACTAAATTCAATTGGGTATAAAATTTGTTCTATTGATGTTTTGGAAATCTGAGACACGGTTTTGGAGGTCAAGCTGTGTACAAGAATCTATAAAATATTTTGGGGTGCTATGAAGAACAAAGACGCTAAATTCATTCAAGAGTGACCATCACAATATAGCAACTAATTACATAACAATTAATTATGTAATAATTATGTCATAATGAAATTAATTATGTAATAATTATGTCATAATGAAATTATCACAATTTGAAAGATTAATCTTTCTTCTTTTCGTACCTCATTTATAAAATGTAAAGAAGGATGAAATGAATTACATCAGTTTAAAGTTGTCTGATTGGGAGTGAAAAAATCTTTGTATTGTGCTACCTTAAGACCCCTCTACAACGAAATTTGTTTTACATGCACACGTAAAAAAATAGCGGGTTTTCTCCAACGCAATCATAGGTTTGAAAACAGTAATATCACAAAAATACTGCACTGAGAGGAAATTCAAATCGGAAAGTCCCTAATCACACGGCAAAATCAAATGACAAAACACATCAAAAACGAATGGACAACAACTGTCATTTTCCGTTGTTTTCAAATTAGACTTGTATATATACGTATATGTATATATTTTGTTTTACAGTTAATGAAATAATAACTTTACTATAAAAAATCTATTTTGATGTCAAAGCCTAAAATGACCTCCTCGTGTTATATTTTGAACATTAATTAGAAGTTTAATCATGCGTTTATTATTAAAATATGTCTAGCTAGCTGTCAGATAACTGCGAGTACTCTCAGATCTGTTCATTGTGTCTTTTTGTGTCGGGATGTATAAGTACCGGCCCACGTCCATTTGTATGTTTGTCCATCTGATGAGTTAAGCCTTTTTCAACTGATTTTTATAGTTCGTTCTTATGTTGTACTGTTAAACCACTGTCCCAGGTTAGGAGAGGGTTGGGATCCCGCTAACATGTTTGACCCCGCCACATTATTTATGTATGTGCCTGTCCCAAATCAGGAGCCTGTAATTCAGTGGTTGTCGTTTGTTTATGTGTTACATATTTGATTTTCGATCATTTTTTTTACATAAATCAGGCCGTTAGTTTTCTCGTTTGAATTGTTTTGCATTGTCGGGGCCTTTTATAGCTGACTATGCGGGATGGGCTTTGCTCATTGTTGAAGGTGACCTATAGTTATTGCTGTCTGTGTCATGTTGGTCTTTTGTGGATAGTTGTCTCATTGGCAATCATACCACATCTTCTTTTTTATACTATCTGAAAATAAGTAAAACATGTTATTTAAATTAGTTTCGATTATCTGATATATTGTTAACCTTAATGTGTGCACTTGTTCACCTGGACTTCTAACACAAGAAAGTTAGCTGGCTTCATTCAAAGAAGGCAGAACCCCTTGATCGAAACATAAGCATGTATGAAGTCACGCTTAAATGTTAATAATATTACATGACATTTCCATATTGCTTCTGTAATTTATTCTATGGACCATCCCTTTATTGGCAAGCTTACTTTAGCAGATACCGTTAATTATAACTTTGACGTGGTATTGTCAGGTTTTTTCAACTAATGAGTTTGAATATACCGTTAGTATCTGCCACTCATCTTCCATAACATTGAAGTTACTGGCACATTAATGATATGTGATATTAATATTTGTAAAGCCTGACTTTCAACTTATAATTTTACTAAAAAAAATCTATGCTAATAAATATGCTTGGAATATTTGTTTGTTAATCAGAAACACGAAGTCAATTGAACAATATCGAACAGAACGTCATAGACGTGCATGCGTGAAACAGCGCTTTCAAATACAATAAATTACTTGATTGAGTTAATCATGTTAATTAAAATTTCATCTTTGACTATCGTATGACAAAGGATGGATCTGACACCAATTACTTTGATAATATATGCCTTGTAGAATTGGGAAATATGTATCCAAAGTTGACTAATGCACCTGTACGAGAGGGTATGTTTTCTTTAGATAAAATGTTAGATAGATGTTTTGTTTTTCTTGATTGAGGTTTTAAGAACTCTATTTAATATATCGTTTCATCGTTTTGTTTTGATACATGAGTAGTTACATTAGATCTATCCCTGAAATGTTATTTATTTTTATAATTTAAAAACATTATTTATAGTGGATTGGGAAACACGTTTTTTCAAATTATATTAATCCCTTTTCACTTTGAGGGTGCGACTGATGCCTTGTAGCGGCATAAGCTTGCTCTTTTTCGAAATCTTCAAGGGTGTCTTTTACGTGCAAGATATATGGCTCTCTCTTTACATGCACGGGTCGGCCATTTATCGTCCCCTTCCGACGGGTCGGACTATCATGGTATCTCAAGAACTGTTGCTTGCCAAGAAAAAATAAGACTAAATGAATATAACAAGTGGAACAGCAACTAATTACAATTAACAGTCTGGTGTATAATTCAGATCAAGCCCGGTTTGATTTGTTCAATCTTTTTGTATTTTATAAAATTGATAATGGAAATGGGGAATATATAAAAGAGAAAACACTCCGAACAAAGAGCAGATGCCATGTATACCACAACTATCATTTTGTTCATACATATACATCTTTAGCGTAAAGTAGAATCCAGTTATTGGTAAAAATGAACAACTGCAGGATCTTATAAATTTTAAGACCATAGATAGTATCTCACCATAAGCTTGTCATTTTTTTTCAAAACTTAGAAAGTCTGTTATGATTCTGACGCAGGGGAAAGTAATTAACCCCTGAATTGTTACTTGCCAAGAAAAAAAGATGACCAACAACAACTGATTATTATTTACATTCCGGTGTATATGATTCAGTCCGGACTTTTATGAGGTTCGATTTTTTTTTCACTCTTTTGTATTCTATACCACGACTATCAATTTGTTCATAAATATACATCTTTAGCGTAAAAAAAGTATTCAATCAGTAGGAAAAATTAGATATTATCTCACCGCAAATTGTTGTTTCTTTGCAACTTTAAAAGTCTGTAATGATTTAGACACAGGAGAAAACAAATCTTAGCACAGGCAACGCATCCTTGACACTGAATTGTACAGTTTGATTAAAGGGTACCATCTTCAATATTGAATAATGTTTTTTGTAAATAAAAGTCAACAACAGTCATAAAATAACTAATCATGCTAATCGAGGAATTCGAAAAAAAGAAAAATATTACAGAGTGACCGAACAACCCATTTATACACGAATGCGCGTAGTGCATGTGATTATCATCAGTGTTGTTTGGTCAGGAGTTGAATATTTTTCGATATTTAAATTTTTTGATTTAGCTATTCATTGTATGGCATCGTAAATGTTTTTTCATGAAATTAAAGTTAAAATTGATAGAAACTAAATTTTTGTCTACGCATTCACAATTTGTTTTGATCCGAAGTCATCGACGTCTGGCAACGTAAATTGTTGTATGACGTCAGAGGTGGTAAAAGACAAAGTTGATTTCATGTGTGAAATAATCGGTTTTTATTTCACTGGTAAATCTATGTAATTCATTGCAACCAATGTAATAAATTTTTTTAATACAAATCAAGAGACTTATCTTGTGGAAATAGTGTGTATTAGAGCATGATCTCGGGGCAAGCATACAATGTATCATTAAATAATGTAAGACTCTATGAATATTTAGAATCTTTGTAAAATCATAAATAAGATGTCATTAATTTGCATCTCTGTGCCTAGCAATAGTTGTTCTAAGAAGAAGAAAAAACGGGCAATAATTGCAATAATGTTCGGGCGTGTTTGATTTTGAGTAATCTGCCGTGAAAACGTAAAAAGTAAAAATATTTGATACATTATATCGCTTCCGATTCTATTACTTTTAAATCTTTAGGTCGGGAGGTTTAGCATGCCACAAAACCAGGTTCAACCATGCATTTTTTTCTTAAAATGCCCTGTCCACAGTCAGGAAAATGGCCATTGTTACATTATAGTTCGTTTCAGTGTGTGTTATATTTCGGTGTTGAGTCTCAATTGTATCGTAGTTCTCTTATATTTGATACGTTACCCTCAGTTTTAGTTTGTAACCCGGATTTGTTTTATCTCTATCGATTTATGAATTTTGAACAGCGGTATACTACTGTTGCCTTTATGTATATGGATCAAGTGAAATACATGTATATGAGTCAAGTGAAATACATGTATATGGGTCAAGTGAAATGCATGTATATGGGTCAAGTGAAATACATGTATATGGGTCAAGTGAAATACCTTCCTGATGAGTCATAACAACAGACTTAGTGTGTTCAAATTACAAGGTTTTACTAAAAGTGCGTGACGTTGGACTTTTCAACTGGATCTTAAAAATGCATCACTGAAAATCTTCATTGTTTGTATATTTTCTATGGTTATTATTCTTCAACGTCTGAAATTGTTTAGTCTGCCCTCCCTTCAATGTCTTCAATTTCACGATTGCTAAATTTGACTGGAGTAATGGGGAGATACTTATGACGAGTTAGAGTCCTGGCTGCAATATAAGTTTGATATTTTAGAAAGTTTAATTTCAGATCGTATACAGGAACTATGTAATCGATTTTAAAAACTAATTTAAAATACCGATACAATTAAAGGGAATTGTACCTGCTTCATACTGTAAGAGGCGGATATGCAGTGAACGAAAACAAAAGAAAATTCACTTTTCATATGTAAGAGTCGAGAAAGTCAATAATAAAACAATATCGGTGACGATACTGATCAAAATTTATTTCTAAATATTAACTGCACATTTTAAAGAAATTATTTGTTTAACTGTCTTATTGGAAATGTACGTGCAAATACACGATGTTTTATGTTCAGTATCTATCGAGAAAACTGCATTAAAAACTCATAAAACGTAAATTTTTAAACTGTCAATCTTTGCTGCATATTGATAAAAATAAAATGGAAAAAATCATTTACAAAATCGAAAGATCTTACGGGTCAACAATTTGCTGAGTGTTCAAAACGTCCTTAGAATGTTACAATTTTACAACGTATTCTTATTTTTCAAACCTAAGTTATCGAACACACGATCTGCATGTCAAATGAATATTCAATAGAGAACTATTGTTTTTTCTTGAATATATACATTTAAAATCTGACTGTGCATGGTAAAATTAAACATAAGTATTTTGATAAAAAATGTATTTATTATTCTTATGCATATAATTTCAAGAAAAGGTCGTGTCGGGTTTTTACAAATATTTGTGGTCTTCTCTATCTTCATTAATGCCCGGACATAATTTTCAGGATTCAAGTTTAAATGGGTAGGACTTTTAAAAGACTAATGCCTAACATTATTTAGGCACTTGGCTTACTAAATAGGCGTAAGCTTATTGTTAAGAATGTTGTGACCTACCGAATTAGACTATTTACCGGATTTGTAATCATATAAGCAACACGACGGGTGCCACATGTGGAGCAGGATCTGCTTACCCTTCCGGAGCACCTGAGATCACCCCTAGTTTTTGGTGGGGTTCGTGTTGTGTATTCTTTAGTTTTCTATGTTGTGTCATGTTTACTATTGTTTTTCTGTTTGTCTTTTTCATTTTTAGCCATGGCGATGTCAGTTTGTTTAAGATTTATGTGTTTGACTGTCCCTTTGGTATCTTTCGTCCCTCTTTTACATATATACACTAATAATTAACATCTCTCTGAGATAGGTAGACAGTAAAAATATAAATTGAAGTTAGTACTCTAAAAATTTATTCGCATAGCAACATTTACACCAATTTTACTCCAAGCATCTATAGCCTGATTCACTCGTCGTTAGCTACCTAAGTAGGAATGTGAAAATAATAATAGTGAGTGAAAGTTATTTTTATTTATTTCATTTTTTTCTAATTTTACTATTTACCAGAACTTTTTTTCGTGATTTTTTAATTAATAACGTGATTGCTTAAATGGGACAAACATTAAGGAGAAGATTTTGTTTTCAGTGTTTACTGGGGCGTTAATAATTTGTGACTACATTTCCCTTGTTGAGAAAAGATAGGGGAAACATTTCATTTCCAGTTATATGTATTCAGTTGTAAAAAACCATCAAGGCGGATTTTGTTCTCAAGCAAACATAATTTATTAAAAGTAAAATCACAAAAATACTGAAATTCCAAACGGAAAGTCCCTTATCAAATGGCACAATCAAAAGCTCAACACATCAAACTAATGGATACCAACTGTCATTCCTGACTTGGTACAGGTATTTTCTTATGTCGAAAATGGTGGAATAAACCTGATTTTATAGCTAGCTTAAAGTCATAAGAAACCTCAAATTTAAAAAATTATGCATAAGTTTTTTTTATAACTAAATGGATAATTTTCATTTTACAACTTATGTACATATACTTTTTTCTGGGGAATATTTCTTTTATTTGTCCACATTTAGAAGAAGTTAACTTATTTTTAATTGCTTCCTTCCAGGAAGCAATTCGCCGAACTATTTTCCGTATGCATAGTGACCTGAGCGTAACCCTCCTCGTAAAAATCCGGTGAACGCAATACGCATGGATCTGTCATTGAAATAAACAATTATCTGATTGAACATGTTAAAACAGTGCTAAATAGCCTACTTTTTGTTATTTGTATACTATAAGGTGACAATCGGTAAACTTCGGCTTGAAAACACGGTATTTAATGAGCATCCATATTTGTTAAATCATAACAGACAGAGTGAAAGAAAAATGACGACTATACGATACATTTGCGTAAAAAAGTAAGAAAATCGTGCACAGAGGACTAAGTTTGTGATATATACATGCATTGGTTCAAGGATTGGATAAACATAATTTTTTACCACTCACTCGTTTCATATGACCTTAACCTAAAAAATACGCCTTTTAAGTAGAAAAGATTAGTAGCTTGTAATTTAATCATATTTGATAATTTAAACATTTTTTTTCTACTCAATATTCCACATTGCAATACTTAAAAAAAATCGCAAACGTAGTTAAATTAGCATAATACTGATTTCTTCATTT
>CM034355.1:14198724-14214767 GCA_019925275.1 Mytilus edulis | reverse complement strand
GTAGTATCCAGAGTATAATGATTGTTTAGATAAAAGAACTTTTTTCGATTCAGTAGATACAGTCAGTGGTAAATGTTTATTGCATATCAATTTCTTTGTCAAACCTTCATCAACTTCCATGAAACTTTGGCATAAGCTTTTATATGATTAAAAGATAATGTGCGAAGCCAAATTTCGAAAGTATATATGTATTTTATTTAATTAATTTTTATCTTTTTTTTGTTTTTGACATGACAAATTTGACATGCCTTCATAAATTGTTATAAAACTTGGCAAGAAAATACCTTTCAAAAATGTGAAAGTATATTTTTTTTCAAAGCTGTATTTGATTTATAAAATGGAATCGCTTTTCACAAACAACTTAACACTTTTACACTGACAGCAGCAATTCCAAGGGGAAACGGTTCCACAGAACCATTTACGAATTTCAAATTAAACCTGACCATCTATAAAAATTTATTATTTCATGTATCTATTAACGAAGTTTGCGTATAAAATGGAGAGAAAACTTGACGAAGTCAAAATAATTAATAGAACGAGATTATTGAAATGGGGATTTGCTTTTTCACCATCCCTGAAGGTCTTGATTTTTTTACGATTATTTGTTTTTCCCCACATTTCCTTTTTTTAAATACTTTCCGATAACTGCATGACATAAACTTTTTTCTATAAAACCATTGACCATTAAATTCAAAATCAATACTATGAATAAATTACATATAAGAAAACAAGTTGCTTTCTTTAAAAAAGAAAAGCAATACATGAACCTAAGACCGCTGACTGCCGGGTGGTCACCAAAAGATTGTTGCTGAATTTGTGTTTGCTTTTGAATTGAAATAATTGACTGTGAATAGAAGAAGCCAGTTGAACGTATATATTTACAGCTTCTATTTGAATAGTTATTTTAAAGCTCTACTATTTTATATATTACTTGGGAATGTTCATATTTTTTCCGATTATAACCCATTGGCAAATCCTAATTTCTACTAACCGGATGACTTATGCAAATTGCACAAACCTATCGCAATATAAATTTATGCACTCAGTTTGCTTTATAATCTGGAATTCTGGATGCATTCATTTTATCTATCATATCTTTATATTTTGTTTCCTAAATGAATGCCTTTATATTCTCAACTCGTATTTGAAGCTGTCTTTACTCATGGTAGATGTTGTATGCGTTTAAACCTGTGGCATGCAATTGATGGGACCTCTTATGAAGAGACTTATTTTGGTCTCATAAAACATCTCAAATTTTAAGGATTTCCTGATTTTACTTATATCAATTCAAAAATTATACAGAGAAACTTAGTTTTGCCAAAGAATTCAGAAGTTTATGAATACCTGTACACACTTTCAAAATAACCAATTTATATAAAAAGGTATGTAGATATAAAAAACGACAGACAAGAGTTAAGTCTACAAAACAAAAGCATCAGTGACGCTCAAATGAAATAATTTAAAAGGCTAAATACATTACAAAGTTAAGGAATCTATTCCTTGGGTAGACAATCCTCGGCTTTTTGAAAAGGTCAAAGTTTATAATAGGATAGTGACTCAAAAAAGAAACAAAGAGAAACAACTCGAGGTCAGAATACCGTTAGTAATGATGACCGTGCTTGAAAGTCAAATGTAAAGCTCTTTCTGCCGTGTCCTGAATTTAGATAACACAAACGAAAATAAGCTTCCACGAGTGAATTTAATAGTATTGCATGCAAGTAGTATTTTAGCGCACGAAATAGTAAATAGAAAGCATCTCACTGATACTCAGGAAAAGAAGACGCATTTGCGTCATCACATATCTTAATCTAATAGTTGAAATTGAATTTCAAACGGCCTATATTAAATGTTTTGACTCCGGATTCATTGACATTTTATCCGGAATTTTTGAGAACGCAATCCGATAGTTGTAATTATATTTTGTTGTAATTATTGTAAATTATTTGTACGGTTGTTGTGATCTGCAAGGATTTAAATCATGCTCTATGAATTGAAAACACACAAGTATTTTTGTTCACGACCGTTTAGAATTTAAATATTTAATAAATTGATCTTACTTTCCGTTTTATGGATATAAATACAATACAAAAAAAATAAATAAATAATAATTACTCATAAAACATAAAAACTAAAATGGTATGAAATAATTAATGTAGAAATATAATGATTATTGTTTATACACATTTTTTTTTGTAGGATGCAAGAATTTATTTAGATTTAATTTGTATGTTTCCTTTACAAAAAAGTAAAAACACAAAAATACTGAACTCCGAGGAAAATTCAAAAAGGAAAATCAAAATGAATATTTAAAAATACCAAAGCAGAGTATCTTGTCATATAAAATACTTTAATTGCAACTCTGAAAATATTCTGATTTATAATACCACGTTATAATTGACCCAGATACACACAGTGCACAGTGGTCGTTTTAAAACAAATATAATTGCGTCGTCAAGGGCCATCAAGGGACCATATCAAAGACGTAGATAACAACCTGTTATATAAATGACCGAAAACTTTAGAGACGTTCCGAGAATTTTCTTCTGACTTCCGGCCGAGAGATATCGAGTGGCCCATAGACACATCCAAAACTCGCCAATATATAAGCATGAATATATAAGGGTTCATGCAAAAAAGAATTAAACTTTAAAGTTTGTTGCTATTGGCTATGGTGAATAATAATTGACAGAAATGGTATATCTTTCTCGATAACGTGTTAGTCTCCAGGGGCTTTGTCACTAGGAGGTCCTCGATCTGCCCTGGATCAGCTAGAGCGCTTAGACCCCTAACCAACGTTCTTGTAAAAAGTTATATTGACATAGGTACGCCTCTATATCAGTGGTAAAACAAAGTTGAACTGAACTCTTCATTTGCGTGGTTCAATATTTATACATTCGGCTTGTATAGTTCTTAATAGAATGGCGCTTGTATATGTTAAAGTAATTGAGCTAATGATATTTTACTGTCAGATTTAATATACCATATATATTTTGCATATGTTTTTGAATATTTTAGGCTTTTTGGGCTTTTGGGCTTTTGATTTTGCCATTTATTAGGGACTTTCCGTTTTGCATTTTCCCAGATGTTCGGTTTTGTTTTTTTGTGATTTTACTTTTCATGCTACACGCTATTTTGTATATGTGTATTTGAATGTGCTATGCTATACAAGTACTGAGACTTTAATAAAATATTGAATTTTGAATTTTCAAATTTATTTTGACTTTGAGCTTTCCTGATGAAGTTAGATCCAGCAAACGATTCGGATACATGCAATTGATATGTTATTTCCATTTTATAATATTCCCAGATTGACCAGAGACATCATGGTATCACATATGATAGGAAATATGGTCACTTAATAATTAACCGAAGAGCTCAATATAAAGAGTATTGTACAAAATAAAGAGACGTGGTATGATTGACAATGTCACAACGATCCAAATGTCATGGATTGTAAAGGCAACCTAAAAAAAAAAAACCTATTTCTTTCAACAATAAGCAAAACTTATATGATCAAGTATACAGAAAAATGTCAGCTATAAAAAGATCTCGGTACTACATGTAGAACGATTAAATGGATAAAGTAACGGCTTGAGTAATGACAAAACCGTGCGCGATAAACGAATATGACAGACACCACATAACCAAAAAAACTTAAATTACAGCAGAGACAGGTGTATCTATTTACAGGCTCCTGATATTAAAGATTTTAATTATTGACTCGGTTATTGAGTGACTTGAACGCTGAAAAAAAGTTGACGTCAATTATTTTTTTCAGTAGTAGGGACGGATCAGTTTGAGGCACCACAAAAACACAGGGCGCTAGTGCGCTGACGTCATATGCGCATGCCTCGCCCCCAATATAATATATGGGCATATACTAGCCCTAATGACGTCAGCGGAAGTAAGGAAGATGAATCACGACGGATGGACGCAGGTCATATTTGGTCATGACGCAACCATGAATCATCAGGATGCAAGATCGGGGCATGATTCACTACATGACAATACCATGATACATGTACGTATGAAAATTCGAGAAGTATTTTTTCTGTTCGTTATGATGTTTTATGCAACCACAAAAACGCAAGACGCTAAGGCGCTGACGTCATATGAACAGTATTACTCACGTAGATCTTTGCCAATTCTAGTATGAAGGGCTATATATCAAAACGGAAGCACCAGATGTCGGATTATGACTCTTGGACCACCATATGATGAATTCCATATATGGAAAGCGACCACAATACCCTATGACCATATATGGAAATTATGACCAAATTTGGTAAGAACCTTATTTTCACTCAAAATAAACATACATGACCATATATGGAAATCGACAAAACAACCTATGACCATATATGGAAATCATGACCAAATTTGGTAAAAACCTTATTTCCGTTGAAAAATCAAAATAAAATACATGACCATATATGGAAACCGACCAGATACCCTATGATCATATATGGAAATGATGACCAAATTTGGAAAAAAACTTTTATTTTCACTCAAAAATCAAAATAAACATATATGACCATATATGGACAGCAGGTCACGTGATCGTATCGAGGAACGTTAGCTCTGGTACAAAACAAGGGAAGCAACTTTGTATATATATCTCTCGTGGAGTGACAATTCAACGAGGCAAGGTCACGTGATCGTATCGAGGAACTCTGATACAAAAAAGGGAAACAACTCTTCATCATGTGAACATCAATCACCGATTAATTGTATCGTGTTCGGGACAAATAGAAAAAATACCAACGCAGATGTCAGTTTCATATATATTTATTACATTCATTCGTACAATGCAAGCAGTTTGTCGTCGTTACTCATCAAGTCTCTAGACGAAAAATCTTTCACAATGTCTTCCATGCTAATGTTTCTATATCTCATCTTCACGAAATGTACACAATAGAGTCCGCACGTATCGGATGATCCCGGTTGCACTTGAGTCGTACTGAATCTGTATTGAGGTCCATTGGCGATGAGCACGTTCCTGAAGCGACGAAGGTAATACTCCGGAGAACGTCCGAACGAATCGAAAAATTCGACGGCTCCCTCTCGCGGGAAGTGGAACGCCACCCAGTGAATGCCCTTGCCGTCGCAGTCGTCCGTGTTGACGACGAAACTGCGGGGCCTGTTCGAGACTTCATCCGGCAGTTCATCGACACAACACACGGTCGCCGGCAGGTCTTCGAGATAACACTCCAGTTCGTATCCGTAGGTTCCCTCCACGCCGTCGTCTTCCGTTCTGCATCGTTTGGCGGATGGTTCGTCGCCACAGTCCCTCTCTTGATGGATCTCGAGTCCCCGGGCGTGCGCAAATACCAGTCCGCATGCGCGGCAAGCCATCAGGTCCGATTCGCTTCCGATGGAATCGACGTCTTCGTCCTCGGCTTCGGCGTCGTCCTCGCCTCCGCCCAAGACGTCGCTACGTAATCTCAAGTGTTCGGGTGTAGCGGCCTTCAGATCCACCAGAAGGTATCCGAAGGGTCTCCTTGTGGCCTCTCGGAACGTTTGCATCAAGAGGTGTCTCTGACTCGGAGACATCTGTCTACCTAGCGTGGCGACGGGCTGGCGATCGACTGGATTGTCGAAGAGGACCAGGTAGTGACAGTTTCTCCTCTGAGTCGGATCCTTCCCAAAATACAGGTTCTGATTCACAGCCACCACCGACAGGTTCCGATGATGCGATCCTTCCGTAAACAAGTCGTTGATGCGACGGTCTTTGGCCGAGGTCGACATCAGGTCGTCCAGCACGAGTAAGTTTCTGGTCCGTGCATCGAAGAAGTGATGGGCTTCCCACTCGGTAGGGATACCGCGAACGAATTCCACGGTAGGCACCACCGTCTTTCGAATCTCGTCGTAGAGGGGTTGCCATCGTCGGTACAGCCAGGCTATCCTCTCCGGCACCGGGTTGCACGTGGATCTTCGCAATGCTTCCTTCACGAAAAACGTCTTGCCGCAGGAGATCGGACCGGAGACGATCATGGTGAACGGGTGTTGAAAACGAAAACTTTCTTGCGTCGCATTTTGCGGCGGCGGCGGCGGCGGCGGCGGCGGTGGTGGTGGTACGGCAGTACCATGCTTATTTCGATGATGTCTCAACATGACGTCCCTTCTCGAAAACATTCTTTGACAGCTAGGACACTCCATCCTCACTTCAAGGGTGGAACTTTCCCTCTTATAACTTTTGTCGGAAATGAAGCAAGCAGAACACGTGATCATCTTTGCAACGGCACACGCGAAGTCGATCGTCTCTCAAGGTGATTTCCAATATTTCCGTCTCGCCTCCCCTCGACGCGAGGTAGAGCGGTCTCTCGAAAATTATCTCCGTGGTCTCTTCTTTTCTGATGGCTACGGGTTGAAGCAGTGGCAGGTAAGTGTCTCTGACGTAAGATTCATCCCTTACCAGATCGCAACACACGTACATCCTCTGCGTAGACGTTTCAAAAGCCGGTACAAAGGTCATCTCCAACAGAGCACACTCCCACGTTCCTTTCATTAAGTGTGATCTAGGTAAACGTATTCTGAACTGTCCTCCCCTATTCTGGGGAAAAGTTGGAGCGAGTCTCCACTATTGACGAATAAGTAAAACTCGTCCATGATTTTTATTAAGCATTCGATCCTCTTCCTCTTATAACCATCGCCGCCGCCGCCGCCGCCGCCGCCACCGCCACCGCCACCGCAAAATGCGACGCAAGAAAGTTTTCGTTTTCAACACCCGTTCACCATGATCGTCTCCGGTCCGACCTCCTGCGGCAAGACGTTTTTCGTGAAGGAAGCATTGCGAAGATCCACGTGCAACCCGGTGCCGGAGAGGATCGTCTGGCTGTACCGACGATGGCACCCCTCTACGACGAGATTCGAAAGACGGTGGTGCCTACCGTGGAATTCGTACGCGGTATCCCGACCGAGTTGGAAGCCGATCACTTCTTCGATGCACGGACCAGAAACTTACTCGTGCTGGACGACCTGATGTCGACCTCGGCCAAAGACCGTCGTATCAACGACTTGTTTACGGAAGGATCGCATCATCGGAACCTGTCGGTGGTGGCTGTGAATCAGAACCTGTATTTCGGGAAGGATCCGACTCAGAGGAGAAACTGTCACTACCTGGTCCTCTTCGACAATCCAGTCGATCGCCAGCCCGTCGCCACGCTAGGTAGACAGATGTATCCGAGTCAGAGACACCTCTTGATGCAAACGTTCCGAGAGGCCACAAGGAGACCCTTCGGATACCTTCTGTTGATCTGAAGGCCGCTACACCCGAACACTTGAGATTACGTAGCGACGTCTTGGGCGGAGGCTAGCACGACGCCGAAGCCGAGGACGAAGACGTCGATTCCATCGGAAGCGAATCGGACCTGATGGCTTGCCGCGCATGCGGACTGGTATTTGCGCACGCCCGGGGACTCGAGATCAATCAAGAGAGGGACTGTGGCGACGAACCATCCGCCAAACGATGCAGAACGGAAGACGACGGCGTGGAGGGAACCTACGGATACGAACTGGAGTGTTATCTCGAAGACCTGCCGGCGACCGTGTGTTGTGTCGATGAACTGCCGGATGAAGTCTCGAACAGGCCCCGCAGTTTCGTCGTCAACACGGACGACTGCGACGGCAAGGGCATTCACTGGGTGGCGTTCCACTTCCCGCGAGAGGGAGCCGTCGAATTTTTCGATTCGTTCGGACGTTCTCCGGAGTATTACCTTCGTCGCTTCAGGAACGTGCTCATCGCCAATGGACCTCAATACAGATTCAGTACGACTCAAGTGCAACCGGGATCATCCGATACGTGCGGACTCTATTGTGTACATTTCGTGAAGATGAGATATAGAAACATTAGCATGGAAGACATTGTGAAAGATTTTTCGTCTAGAGACTTGATGAGTAACGACGACAAACTGCTTGCATTGTACGAATGAATGTAATAAATATATATGAAACTGACATCTGCGTTGGTATTTTTTTCTATTTGTCCCGAACACGATACGAATAATCGGTGATTGATGTTCACATCATGAAGAGTTGTTTCCCTTTTTTGTATCAGAGTTCCTCGATACGATCACGTGACCTTGCCTCGTTGAATTGTCACTCCACGAGAGATATATATACAGAGTTGCTTCCCTTGTTTTGTACCAGAGTTAACGTTCCTCGATACGATCACGTGACCTGCTGTCCATATATGGGCATATATGTTTATTTTGATTTTTGAGTGAAAATAAAAGTTTTTTTCCAAATTTGGTCATCATTTCCATATATGATCATAGGGTATCTGGTCGGTTTCCATATATGGTCATGTATTTTATTTTGATTTTTCAACGGAAATAAGGTTTTTACCAAATTTGGTCATGATTTCCATATATGGTCATAGGTTGTTTTGTCAATTTCCATATATGGTCATGTATGTTTATTTTGAGTGAAAATAAGGTTTTTACCAAATTTGGTCATAATTTTCATATAAGGTCATAGGGTATTGTGGTCGCTTTCCATATATGGAATTCATCATATGGTGGTCCAAGAGTCATAATCCGACATCTGGTGCTTCCGTTTTGATATATAGCCCTTCATACTAGAATTGGCAAAGATCTACGTGAGTAATACTGTTCATATGACGTCAGCGCCTTAGCGCCTTGCGTTTTTGTGGTTGCATAAAACATCATAACGAACAGAAAAAATACTTCTCGAATTTTCATACGTACATGTATCATGGTATTGTCATGTAGTGAATCATGCCCCGATCTTGCATCCTGATGATTCATGGTTGCGTCATGACCAAATATGACCTGCGTCCATCCGTCGTGATTCATCTTCCTTACTTCCGCTGACGTCATTAGGGCTAGTATATGCCCATATATTATATTGGGGGCGGGGCATGCGCATATGACGTCAGCGCCCTAGCGCCCTGTGTTTTTGTAGTGCCTCAAACTGATCCGTCCCTACTACTTTTTCATCAAATTGGAGTGAAATAGTATCGATATTTGAACACGACGAAGACCTTTGATAGAATATTAAATGGAAATCATATGACATCGGAATTCAAAGAGATAACAATGTGGGTTTTGTCAATCAGACAGCAACCCAACAATAAAGAAAAACTAAAGTTACACTTCAAGGTAATATTGTCCTTAATATTTCTGTTCTTTTATCTTGTTTTTTGTAAAATAAAAACTTCTTTCGAACTTTATAATGATAGTAAATTTGAAGAAAATAATGTTGAAACGATTACCAATGGGAGTCGAGGATCTAAGCAACTGTAATTCAGGATATGGCTTTCCCCAATTAGCATAATTAATACCGTATATAGTCAGTAAAACAAATTATGACACGACAAACTGTCAAACAATTCAAATGAGAGAAATATCATCCTGTTAAAGGTTAAATAGACAAGTAATTGAAAAAGACAAATTGTAAACCATTATTCAGTGGGTATTTTAAGAAAGTATGCGACTAACAAATAACTACGTTTGTACAATGGACGGATTTTCTCATTGTTGAAGGCCGTACGGTGAATAAAAGTTGCTTTCATTTACACCATTTTGTCTCTGATGATATTTTTAAAACTTTATTATATCAGATGTTTTTTTAGGTTTACACAAACACAAATTCAATAAAACAAAGTGTCATTAATAACCTGACGACACTGTTTCCAGCTTTTTAAACCTGGAATTCTTTGTATGTTCTTAACTTCGTATAGGTAAGATGTTTCCATCGGTTTTATTTTGTAACGCGGATTTTTTTTATTTCTTTTTCTCAATCGATTTATAACGTGGAGTGACAATTAACACATTATCGTTCGAGGAATTGATACAAAAAGGGAAACAATTTTGTGTACATCATCACGAATTAATTGTTAAACCGTTTCGGACAAATAGTCAACCAGTGTCACTTCCATTATAAACGTTCTTCGAAAATGCCAAGCAGTTATGTAACTCGTTCCATGAATGCCTAACAAAAATCTTTCACATGTGTTCCATATAATGTTTACTATATAATAATTAGAACTGTACAAAATAGAGTCCATGTATCACTATTTATAGAAAAAATAGCAAAATTTAGGGTCAAAATTATTATGAATTTAAAGAAACAAAATGAAAACATTTGATGACTTTTTTTAATAAAAAAATAAAAAATTTTGGAATGGAAAATGTTTTTTAACATAAGAAACATTAGAAATATTAAAGACATTTAAGTTAAATACAATTATTTCAAACTAAAAAAAGGTATTAGAGATTTATTTAATTTCATATCATTTCGTATAGTTTCATGTACATGTAAGTATGATTTTTTTTATTAGTATTCAGTGGGTTTGTACTATCTGTCCGTAGCCAAGACTCTTGGCCCAAGAGTACTCTCAGATCTGTACTTAATGTCTTTTTGTTGTTCGTATAAAAAGTACACGGCCACGTCCACTCTGTGTAAAATTTCTATTTGTATCCATCTGATGAGTTAAAATGAGAATGGGAATGGGGAATATGTCAAAGAGACAACAACCCGACCAAAGAGCAAACAACAACCTTTTTCAACTGATGTGAATTTTTCGTTCTTTATATGCTGTACTGTTACAACACTGTCCCAGGTTAGGGGAGGGTTGGGATCCCCTAACATATTTATCCCAGCCACATTCTGTATGTATGTGCCTGTTCCGAAGTCAGAAGGCTGTAATTTACCCCTTACCAATATATATTTATGAATCATGATCTACAAAAAAGGGTGCAGTACTATAATAAGAAAAATATTCTGAACAAACTGAACATACTAAAACATAGTAATCAAACACATCAAACAAAGTTACAAGAACTTCTATCAATATGGGAGTATATTAAAGCACATACAGCTATAGAAATATTGAAAAAAAAAACTTCAAAGTCCAAAGAAGCAGTTATAGAATTTGTGTTAACTGGAATTCCTGACAATATACTATGTACATGTTGAGTTTGTGATGCAAGACTTTTCAAAAGTTCATTTTAAGAAAATCCATATTTGTTGAAGCATTTACAGCAAAAAAATATTTTCAACAACTTGTAAAAAATGAATTAGATATTACCTATCTGTTTAATTAGTATGATTGTTTTCATAAGCATGCTCTTTTATTGTGATAACTTCTTGCACCTATTCCTCGAACGCCAACATTATTTTACAGGTAAATTATAGCCGGTATATCAAAGGATTTTGGCATTCAAGTAAACCCTTAAAACATGGTCATGGGGATCATATCTAAGATTCGGGGTCTCAAGTTGAAAGAACACTTTTTTCCTGTACTGACATCTCATGTAAGTGACGTTTAATTAAAAAATAAATATTCTACAGGCTTAATGATATGTATACGAATGAAAATATTAAGTTATAAAGTTTGAATAAGTACAGTCATTCTATTCTATGTTAGTTAATAGAATCAATACCTCACCTAATATATTAATTTTTATAAACTTTCGTTTACGATTTTTAGGATTATCGATACACGGTAGCCGCCTATGGTGATGAAAGAATGTACTTATTTTAATACATTCGTAGAGTGAGCTGAAAAAATCGAAATTGTCTCACACTCCTTTGTATTTATTATGTAATTAATATTTGAGCAAGTAAAAATAATACATGCAATGGATGCCTACCTTTGTTTTTAGAATATAGATAAAATATAATTGATACAATGTGTAATTCGTTCATTTTATTGATACGTTTGCCATTATACATTATTCAGGATAACAATATAGGACGTTTTAGAAATATTCCCTTGTCACCTTCTATTGTCATTATATTGTCATTTGTTTTTCCTGAATGTAAATTATACTTTTGAATTCCTTAGGTTTTCGGGAGTTGAATTAAATGCGATTGTCATACAATAAGAGGTTTAAGTAGCTGTAAAACCAGGTTCATTCTATTTGCTACATATTGGAAATTTCGTACCAAGTCAGACTTATGACAGTTGTTTTCCATTCTTTTGATATCTTTAAGCATTTGATTTTTGCAATTTGATAAAGGACTTTCGAGTTTCCCTTGGAGTTCGGTATTTTTGCTTCTACTTTACGTCGGGGTTTTCAAGTTATGTCAATGAAAGAAGAGAGCGATAAAGCTTCCCACTAACTGTTAACCTAACAGTGTTATAAGAAAATTATTTAGAGAAGGTTAATTATTTTCTGGCATTTAACGGGAATATTTGTAGAAATAAACGTGCACGTTTTCTGTAGCATATTTGCATCCTTTTATATAATTTTGAAAAATATAAATTAACAAGTGGAATTAAATGAAAAACATGTGAACAACAAGAATGTGTCCATAGTACACGGATGCCCCACTCGCATTATCATTTTCTATTTCAGTAGACCGTGAAATTGGGGTCAAAACACTAATCTGGCAATTAAATTAGAAGATCATATCATAGGGAACATGTGTACTTAGTTTGAAGTTGATTGGACTTCAACTTCATCAAAAACTACCTTGACCAAAAACTTTAACCTGAAACTTGCACTATTATTTTCTATGTTCAGTGGACCGTAAAATTGGGGTCAAAAATCTAATTTGGCAATTAAATTAGAAAGATCATTTCATAGGGAACATGTGTACTAAGTTTGAAGTTGATTGGACTTCAACTTCATCAAAAACTACCTTGACCAAAAATTTTAACCTGAACGAACGGACGAAAGGACGGACAGACGGAAATACGGACGGAAGGACGAACGGAAGGACGGACGGACGGACGGACGCACAGACCAGAAAACATAATGCCCCGCTACTATCGTAGGTGGGGCATAAAAACAGGTCATCGTACGGTCTTCAGAATTGTATATTGTATGGCAGGCTATTCAATATAAAATTGAGAATGGAAATTGAGAATGTGCCAAAGAGACAACAACCCGACCATAGAGCAGATAGTCTACGTTAAGTCTACCCAGTCAGGATTCTACTTCGTCAAAATTATCTCCCTATTACACCAGTACATTTTCACAATCGTAGAAATGGAAGCCATTGTAGGGATGACGTATGACAATTTTGCTCTCGGAAACCGATAAATTTATCCACATTGCACCATTACGATCCTTATATGTCATTTGTATTTTAAAAGACAAATGTATCTTCTAGCTAATAAGCATCAGTTAATGTTCTTGTCTGTATTGATTCAACTTAAAACTATTGTCTGATCGGTTGTCAGGTGGAATTTTCGAAAATTCATAAACATTTAAAAACAAATTCTAATTAAATATTTCGTGGAAGGACAGACTAGATTTTATAGTGGTTGAAGACTACACAGCTACTTTTGCATAAGTACTATTTCTGTACTAAAATATGTAGTACTGGAAATTTATTTTTAATATTTAGTACTATTTCTTTACTTTAAAATTATTGTAATGTTAAGGTACTTGTATTTTACAGTACTTGATTTGTACTAAATATTTTGGTACAGAAATAATACAATATTCCATGTTTGAAAATCATAATTTTAAGAGATTTGAAATAGAAAAACTTTCAAAATGCTGAAAATGTAACGGTAGTAACCAAAAATCTGTAGTACCTAAATTTCAAGTACAAATAAAGTACTGTAAAAAAACAGGTACCTAATATTACAATAATTTTAAAGTAACAAAATAGTACTGAATATTAAAAGTAAATTTCCAGTACTACAGATTTTTAGTACAGAAATAGTACCTATGCAAAAGTAGCTGTGTATAAACCTTAGTTATCACACACAAAAAGTTATAATTTTTAGAAGATATGCATTTTCATCATCCAACTTGAAAGGCTGTCGTCAAGTACTTTCAGTAAAAAATAGCTATTCGAACACACCTACTCTGTTTTTGTGATTCATTAGATAGTATTTCACTTGATCCATATATTTCATCTTTTAGTACTGTGATTTTTTTATGTTATAAAGTTAACCTGTAGCTTTGATATATAAATATGATAGAATCTGAAGCGAGACGATGTATGAAATATTCTTGCTTTGTACGATATACAAATAAAATATTCAACTAAAACACGCCATAACATAAAAAGGTTACTCGATTTTCTCTTTTTGATACAATTGTTACCCATTTTTTGGATTTTTTTCTTGATTCACATAATGGAAGGGCAGACACGAAAATTACTGAACTAATAGATTAATATGGTTTCCGTCCGTAGTAAAAAAAATTGCATTTTCTACATCCAACTTAAAAGATACCCATGTCGTCGACTTGATACAACGTATCTCGTTGTTCTGCTTTACTATGTACTAGATAAATTGAAAACTTATGCAAATGGTGTTTTTAAAATAAAACACTTCGTAATTGAGAAGAAAATCGTAATTTTGTTTATTTCTATTAACTTTTAAAATGTTTGTCAGTATAGTAAACATTACAGTAAGCATTTGTCGCCTTCTCTAACAAAGAGCTTCGATTCTTTTGTTGTATTTCGACCAGGTTTCCGACTGTGCCTTTACTGCAAATGTATTGATTCTAACTTTGTCCCAGTGGGTACAAATAATAATATGTTTTGTAAGCTTTAAGTAGGTGTTTAATGATATTTGCACTTGCTTAAGAATTGAAATATCGAAGACGTCTTTTGAGGCTTTATTTGATTATAAAAGAGAGTCATAGATTGCTAACATTTAATTTATTAGAAGAAGGCATGCAATTGTTGTAACAAAATTGATAAAGAATATGCAAACAAATATATCTACCAATGAGTACTATATTTCTTTTTATAAAATTCGATTCGGTCTCTTCTTAATCAATCTACTAGATTCAAAGAACGGTAAACTACTGTTTCGTTCAGATATAAGCCCAAGAGGACATTTGACTAGGAAACAATTTATATATTGCATGTTCCGGTTTGTAATTTATATATTATATACCCAGATAGTTTTGATTTCAGGTAAGTCGACATGGTAAGTATATACAATTAAACGGTTACATTATGATATCAATTCGTAAAATAAGAAATATGAAGAGAAAACAAACAAAACATTAAAATTGTTATCTCGATATTGTTTTCTTAAAATCATATTTATATTTTTTACAAAATTAAGGTCTCCATATGGATAAGAGTATTACAATATTATATTGTTTATTTATGTAGCAAACATGATTATTCACGAATATTTAAATAAAGGCAACAGTAGTATACCGCTGATCGAAAGTCAAAATCGATTGAAATTAAACACAAATCGGAGATACAAACTAAAAACGAGGGAAACGCATCAACGATAAGAGAGAAACAACGAAACAACAAAAACATTTAGGTGAACAAAAACCACATGACACAGAAACACACACAGAAACGAACTATAAGATAAGAACTGCCATTTTCCTGACTTGGTTCAGGACATTTTAAGAAAAATGGTTAGTTGAACTAACCTTGTGTTGCGGGTAGCCAAACTTCGCAATTTTATGTCAATGTTAAATATAACATTAAAGTGACACCAGTACATGGCGGGAATGCAGTACAAATAAATGTAAGAACATTCAGGACAGAGAAATAAACAAATAAATAATACAATAGTACATATTGACATGTCGACCACAGAATAACATAGGTCAGCACACTAAATAGCACAACAGAAAGTTGAAATATGTATTGTGTTTTTTTTAAATTATTTGGTAAATCTATCAAAGCAGAATGAAACCACAAATAAAAAAATAATGTATTTGTATTTAAACCAACCGATCAAATGTTTAAAGGATTGAAAACACTGTCTTTTTGGAGACAGATAATTAACTCGATAGCAAAAGTTTTTTTAATAGTATAATCTGCAAAATATAAGATTATCAATTTTTATTTATTCAATGAGACAAAGACAATTTGCATTTTAATCTTCGATCAAGAGTAATAAACGAAAGTTATATTTAATGATCAATTACATTTAAGGAACGATTCACGATCTTCGAAGGTTAGAAATGAGATTTAACATGTTTAATTAGCACCAGTTAAGAATCAAACCTTAGACATACATGATATATGTTCTTACAATTCTTACTTAAATATATTATTTGAATAAATATATACTATAAATATGGGAGTTTCAAAATTGCACAATTTGTCTTAAACATTCCAGATTTGAA